>SNQJ01S0161109.1:5630-21632 GCA_010110895.2 Picea sitchensis | reverse complement strand
TTTAGATAGGCCTTGCAATCATTTGCAAGATTTTACAATAGGTGACGAGATTTCAAGTCAACAATATATACCTTGAGAAAAATCATAATGAGGTAAGGGAACGAGTCTTAAACACTATGGAAAGAGGCAAAATGGATATATGCTATATGCCAAAAAGGAAGTGTTTTTGTAACAAAGGATGTCAAAATAACAGTCCATCAGTGTTATTATACATGTTTATATCCTACTTTTTTGATGTCGATTGATGTTTCTAGCAATGATCATTAACTTCTTGGGTGAGACATTATTCATAACTTAATATAATTAAATATAATGATGCGAATGTGTTTATTGTTGGTCTAAGTTCAAAACCCTAGGTTTGAAATTATTGCCAATATGTTTCCTATATTTGTAGATTCACTTGGCATAATATATTTTGATTACATTTTGATCTTTAGTTCCAAATGGGAGGAGCATGATAAACATTTAAGTCAATGTGGGAGATACCGAGGAACACCAACTAATATCAAACATAAATAAGTGGGTGTTTTCTAGTTAGTGCTTGGTGTACTTGGGGCATGTGATTGGTGGATGTGATTTGAAATTGATTTTGCAAATATAGAGCACACCCTTAAAAGGACCACTCCTATTAATGCAATAAATGAAGTTGGGAGTTTTTTGGGAGCTACACAATATATGAGGAAGTTCATATCATCATTTTTTAGTTGTGGAAACACCACTTCATGTTATGAAAACCAATGGTAAGAGTTTCTAGTGGGGTAAGAATCATGATAAATCATTTGAAGACTTGAAGCGAGGGATTAAACAAATCCCTAGTCCTATGTAAGATCCCCAGATCTTTCACTAAGGCACACTACCATAAAATTTTACTTTGACACCAATATGTAACGTCCCCAAGTTCTCACTGAGGAAAACCATGTGCACCACGGGTTTCATACTGCGCACGTAGCAACCATTTCCTAGCACGTGCGCGCTGACTCGGGCACCACGTGAGGACTTGTAACCGTTACTACTAAAATATACTATCCTATCGATTCAAATGTGGAAATAGAAACATCATGACATACACACCCATGTTGCTATCACTAATAATTAAAAACGTGAATGCAAATGATTCAAACATGCATGACAATCATTTAACACACTTCAACACTCATACATACAACATACAGAGTAAACACAAGATTTTATCACAACATTAAACAATAAATAACACAATGATAATTTTTTTTATCTTTTAAGAATATTTTACACAATTGGTTGCAGATAAAGGATGTTCCTCCCTACCGTAGGCTCTGTTGCACCAATTCTCTTTGCAACAAGCCAACCCCTAGCTAGGGATATGATTCCACAAGGACATATAGGATCCTATGGACGTCTATAGTTCACTATAACAACTTAAATACCCACTAAAACACAATGACATGACTCCTACAACAATTCTAACCACCCAAATCTCTTCCCCATCAGCGTGAACAACCCAAGGGATAAGATTTCCTTCTCTGCACAAGAGTCCCTCAGATAATCTCCATCCCCTTCAATGCTCCAGTACAGATAGACCAAGAATCTCTCTACCGAGGGCTCGAGGAAATCAAACTGCAATATGAGTGCTCACACATCAAGCTCACTTTATCTTGGGTAATTTTTCTCAATAGAAAATCCCTCATAGGAATAACAACCTCATTCTCAGCATAATTTCTAGCTTTAACAAACTATCTTTAATACCCACTATGGTTGGCTCCTCTTCTACAACACTTAGCTATAGTTTTCCTCACTTCTTGCTAACTATAAAACTTCCCTCTTTCCTACTTGAATTTCTTCTTTTCACATGCTTACCTGACTCTTACTCCCCCCCCCAAGGATGATTAACCCATGCTGTCATAACTGAGAGGGATGACTTCCTCACCCAACCTCTTACATGAATTAAATGATTGAGTGTTGAATAAGTCAAAGGGATAAATGGTTAAATGAAAAAATGATTAATGAAGATGGATTAAGACTCAAGGCATATGGAAACCCTTCAAAACCCCCATTGAGCCCACTCTCTTATGGAATCATAGCCCCCATTACTCTAGTCCTTACTTGTCTAGTAGCTAATGATGTATTCCATTTTATTGTTTTTAATGTACAATGTTCAAATATTACATCACTTGGCCCATGAGCATTTATAATATTTACAAATATGTAATACTACATCGGGGATCAAAATTGGGGTGTCACAATCCCCTCCCCCTACAATTTTCACTATCCTCAATGCACATCACCATACTGGTGTTCATGTATCATACAAAATATTACATCACAATACTTGATATTTTTGCAATGTAATGACTCCTGCAACACTTCCAACCAAAAATCTCTCGTTGTGGCTCCATGAACTCTAGCTGCAACACAATGGAGTCTTTATACATACATGTACAAATATACATTCATATTCCCTCATAATTTGCAAAAAGTCATGGGTACTCTTTCCACATGGCTTGTTCATGTTCCCATGTGGCATCTTCAAGACCATAGCAAGTCCATTGGACCTTTAATGGGTCGATGACTCGGTATTTGAGCATTTTTACTTTCCAGTCTAGCATGTGCACCGACTCCACCCAAAATCCCTCTTCGTGCTCCACCTGGATCACCATCCAATCAATTACATGGTTAATATCAAGCACATACTTCTTTAATAAACACACATGAAACACATTATGAACCCTCATGGATGCAGGCAATGCAAGCATGTATGCAACCAGGCCTATCCTCTCTAATATTTCACATGGCCCACAATATCTTACGACCAATTTTGGGCAACTTCCCAAATTTAGTGAGCTCCTTTTTACCTTTACTTTTTTAAAAACACATGCTCGCCCACTTTGAATTCCCTGTGTGCTATGCCTTTGTCAGCATATCTCTTTTGTCTATCCGATTCAATCTTTAAGTTCTGTTTTGTCTTTACCATCTGCTCTTCCATTTCTCTTAGTAATTCGGGCCCAATAATTTCTCTATCCACTTGGTTATCCCAACTCACTGGAATGTTGCATTTTTTGTCATACAAGGCTTCAAACAGACTCATCTTTAATGATGCCTAATACCCATTATTGTAAGAAAAATCAACCAAATGAAGATAGTCTTCCCACTTGAAAGGTTGATCCATTACCTACATTCTCAACATATCTTCAATTATTTGGTTGACCCTCTCTATCTGTCCATCTGATTCTGGATGATATATTGTACTGAAATTCAGATTTGTCCCAAATCCTTTAAACAACCATTTCCAAAAATTGGAAGTAAACTTGGTATCTTTGTCATATACAATTTCCTTAAACACACCATGTAGCCTAGCAATTTCTTTCATATCAATTTCTGCAATGTTGGCTTCTTTATGTGTCATCTTGACTGGATTAAAATGCGCAACCTTCATAAGTTTGTACATCACTACCCTGATGGAATCATGTTTCCTTGTTGTTCTGGGCAAATTTCTAATGAAATCCATGGTAACTACTTCCAATTTCCACTCTAGAATATGCAATGGCTATAGCAATCCCGCTGGATGTTTGTGTTCAACTTTTACTTTTTGGCATTCCAAGCATCTGACAATAAAATCCGCTACATATTTTTTCATTCACGGCCAACAATATTGAGCTCTTACAACTGCAATGGTTTTTGGTACCCTGGATGTCCAACATATGACAGATTGTGTATCTATTTTAAAACTAGTTTTCTCAGCTCCTGAGAATTAGGTACACAAACCTTGTTCATGTACAAGAGGATTCCATCCTCTTCCATCTTGCAATAAATTTCTGTTGTACATTACTGTGCTGTAAGCTTTCTTTAACTTGTACATAATGTTGGTCTATTGTCACAACTTCTAAAATTTTATCTTTGAAATCTAAATTGTGCATGTTTATGGTTGTAGCATGTATTTCATATACCCTTCTATTGATTGAATCAACCACTTTATTCTCTTTCCCCTTAACGTGCTTGATGTCAAAGTCATATTCACCGGGAAATTCCAACCATCTATTTTGTTTGGCATTCAATGTTGGCTGTTAAAACAAATATTTCAGACCACTATGGTTTGTTCTCAACTCAAATTTTCTACCCATGAGATAATGCCTCCACATTTTCAAGGCATGAACTATAGCTGCCAACACTAATTCATGTGTAGCATAATTGGTTTCATGCTCCTTCAACTTCCTTGATTCATAACAAATTACATGTCCATTTTGGGTAAGGACTCTACCAAACCCTTCCTTGCATACATCTGGGCAGAAAAAAAAATCCTCATTTGGATATGCAACCTTTAAAATAGGTGCACTAGTCAATATATTATTAAAGTGTTGAAAGTTTTCTTCACATTCAGAAGTCCATTCAAATTTTAAACCCTTCTTTGGCAAAGAAGTAATTGGGTTTACAATTTTTGAAAAGCCTTCAATGAATATTCTATAATAAACTGCAATTCCCATGAATGATCTGGCCTCTATAACATTCTTTGGTGTTGTCCATCCTCTATTGTATTCTATATTCTCAGGATCAATTGCTATCCCTTCCTTTGAAATAATATGGCCCAAATAATGTATCCCCTTTTGATAGAAATGAACTTGCTTAACTTGGAATACAACTGGTGCTCCCTCAATACTTGTAGCACCATCCTTAAACGTTGCTTGTGTTCCTCCTTTGTCTTTGAGTAGATGAGTATATCATCCAAGAAACAAATTACAAACTTGTCCAAAAATTCTCTAAACACTCCATTCATCAAACACATGAAGACATCTGGTGTAATTGATAACCCAAGTGGCACCACCACTGATCCAGATTTATGAGCGGAACGAAATGAAAACACAAATCTATAATATTCACACAGAGACACATTGAATAATAACAAAGATACATTAAAACTTGACTTCTATTAAATAAGAAATGTACTGAAACTGTAAAATGCAAACTGAAACATGCTTGCTAGAATGATGGCAACTTATCTCTGAGAAGAGATGTGACAACTACACTCATTTGCAAGAAGATGAGTACAATGAGGATCCAAATGAATTTTTACATCAAACATTAATGCCAAAACCATAGACATCCAAAAACCTAACCCTAGGAGATAAAGCGCCAAAAGTCATGTGGGCCCCGTTGGGGTAAGTTGGTACATCAACTTCCCGGTGTCGTAACTTTTTCATACGATCTTCGTTTTAGGCGCACGATAGCCCGTTAGAAAGGTCTATTTGAGGAATACACATTATACTATCACACTCCAACTTAATTTATAGTGTGACTGTGGTGGGCCCAAAAAATGTTGTTTAGGGCCTCAAAACGACCCTAGAAGTTTAAGACCCGAAAATCTAGAAAAAAACTGCCAAGATGAAATCTGTATGTGAGAAAGTTGGAATAGGTGGGTGTCCACCGATATCCACCTGGATAAATCCTCCCCCCCTTAGGAAGAAATGGTATCCATTGCATTGATTTCCTCCATCAGACGAGGAAATTTCTGCCGAATTTGGCCCCGAGTGAGCCACTTGCCTTGGTGCAAGAGCTACCCTGCTTTGACAACACGATAAAGTTGAAACTTCTATTGGTGAGTGACCTTGTCCCGTGTGTCCACGATCTGATTAGTGGATGCATGTTCCATGTAGTCAAGGTTGAGTTCTATTGGTTTCAATTGTTCTACTACCTCTCAGGTGTCCAATAATGGTGGAAAGTATGGCCGAAGGAGGTCCATGTTAAACATTGGGTGCAAGCCAAGGAAGGGAGAAATGTTGAGCTCAAAAACATTGTCAACCACAACCTTGGTGATGGTATAAGGTCCATAGCAAAGTGGACAAAGCTTCCGATGGGGTCCTGTAAGTCGTTCTTTCTGCAAGTGCAACCAAAATTTATCTCCCACCATAAACTTGTGTGGCACTCGATGTTGATCATGGTGCTGTTTTTACTTGGCATTGGAATTCTGCAAAATATCCTTAACCTGTTGGAAGATGTGCTAGATTTGTTCAATGAAATGGGTGGATTTTTCGGCTTCGGTTTGCACATGGGATGATTCTTCCTGTGTGGGCACAAGGGGTAGTGCAACATCCATGGTACCCAATGGTTGAAATATCAACCCCAACTGAAAAGGGTTGTGCCCGATTGAGCTATGTATGGCTCTGTTGTAACTGTACTAAACATAGGGAAGACTCTCATCCCATGTATGCAGATTCTTGGAATTGTACATGCACAAAATATGCACAATCATCCTATTAACAACCTCAGTCTCTCCATCCGTTTCAGGGTCGAAGGCTGTGGATTTGATGAGCTTGGTGTCCAGCTGTGACCAGAGGTTCGACCATAATGTGCTAAGGAATTGACTGTCCCGATCAGAGACGATGGTTTGTGGTATTCCAAAATGTACCCACACTTGATCGAAGAAGATATTGGTAGTGACCTCTGCTGTGATGCTCTTCTTCCAGGGGACCATAATCACCATCTTGGAAAATTGATCAACAACCACGAAAACACAGTCATTTCCTTGCTTGATTGAAGGAAGGCCCGACATGTAGTCCATCGAGATGGATTCTTAGAGTATGTCAGGAGTATGTAGAGGGGTGTACAAGCCTTGTTTCTTAATGGCCAGTTTGGCAATGGCACAGGCCGTGCATGACTTGATATACTTGCTGACATCTTTCCGGAGTTTCGACCAATAGAAATGTTGGTGCAGTACAACGACTCTCTTCTCTACATCGAAGTGTCTTTCCACTTGAATGTAGTGAGCTTCCCAAATCAGCTTTGTGAGCTCACTTGATGGAACACAAAGATAGCCCAGATGGCACAATAACCCATCCTATAGATGAAAATTAGTGACAACTGCGTTTGTGCCCAACATCTGGTAGGTAGTGGAAAAGTCAGGATCTCACTCATAGAGTTGGGGCCATCCGAAGGTCTCATGTTTGCAGGAGTGTAGCATAGTGGTTAGTGCGACAACTGGAGGTCGGATGAGGTAGTCAACGACGCGGTTGGTGATACCTTTCTTATACTTGATGTTGATATGGAACTGCTACAAGTATGTGGACCACTTCTGATGGAAATCACTCTGCAATTTACCTTGTGTCTGCATGAACTGCAGAGGCTTATGATCAGTATAGATGACTGTCTCCTTATTGAGAATGTAATGCCTCCACTGGAGATAGGCTTGTACAATGGAGTACCTTTCTTTGTCATAAGTGGGGTACTTACAAACAATATCTGATAATGTATCACTATGATAGGCCACGAGATGACCATGTTGAGTGAGAACTGTGCCCACAACATAGTCTAAAGCATCTATCTCAATGTCAAACGACTGCTGCAGGTCAGGTAATGAGAGAACCAAGTCTGAGCACAAGTGCCGATTCAAATCATTGAACACTTTCTGTTGCAACTTGCCCCACACAAATTTTTCCTTGCCACCACCCCTGGTCACTTGGATAAGGGCCCATGCAATGTGGGAGAATCCCAACATGAACTTGAGATAAAAATTGACAAGGCTTAAGACGCTCCAGAGCTCAGTGAGTGTGGTCGGGGTTGGCCAGTCGCGAATGACCTAGATTTTGGATGGATTGACATGCACCCCATTCTCATAAACAATTTATCCTAGGTACTGGACCCTGTTCATCCCGAAGGATCATTTTTCCAAATTTTCATATAGCTTGTGTTTCCGCAAAGTGTGAAAAACCTGTTGAATGTGCTGTAAGTGTTCCGTGTAATTCTGGCTGAAGATGAGGATGTCATCCAAATACACTACCAGAAAAGAATTGGTGAAATTCCGCAAGATATCATCCATCATCCTCATGAAATTTGTTGGAGCATTTGTCAAGTCGAAGGGCATGACCAACCATTCAAAAATACCTTCTTTGGACTTGAAGGCAAACATCTATACATTAATCTGCTCTATTGGAATCTGGTGGTAAGTAGAATTCATATCAATATTATTGAAGTATTTTCCCCCCTTGAGCTGGTCAAGGATATCGTCAGTTCGGGGAATTGGGTATCGGTTTCTGACTGTGATTTTATTTAGGGCCCGATAATCTATGCAGAGTCGCTAGGACCCATCTTTTTTCTACACAAGCACAATTGGGCTTCCACAAGGTGATGAGCTTGGGTGGATGTGCCCCTTTTCTAGGAGCTCTTGGATATGGCACTTAATTTACTCATTTTCTGACCGAGAGCGAGGAAATACTGGCCCATTCGGTAGCGGTGTGTTGGGGGTCAGATTGATTGAGTGCTTGACCTAACAGTGCAGAGGCACCCCAATGGGTGAGGAGAAGATGTATTTGTATTCTTCCATGACCTTATCCACTTGCTTCTACTGCATGGATAGACCTTCTATGGAGGCCATGGATGTGGATGCAACCTTCTGCTCACTCCGAGCGTGAATCACGAAGACGAAAAACTTCCCAGTCTAAGAGATGACCTTCCCGCATTGCTTAGAAGAGATCAAGGAAATGGCGGTAGATGGGACTACCTCTGGTATCTTGTATAATCTCCTGCCCAAAGTAATAATAACACTATGAGGCCTAGTCTCATATACAAAATGACCTTTCCATAAATAAGGTTGGCCCAAAAGAACATCACAAAATTCAAGGGGGGTGACATCACACAATACCTAATATTTGAAGGGCTTGATGCCACAGGACAGACAACATTGTTGGATGAAGCGAAGATCACTCTCTTGGAGGAGCCATCCGATGGTGTATGATTACGGGTGTGGTGATGTCAGCAGAGCCAACCGTTTGACGACCTCTGTTGAGAAGAGGTTATTCTAGCTACCACTATCAACGATGAATTGCAACAAAGTACCCTTCACCCACATTTGTGAATGACAGAGGCACTCAACTTCCTCTAGTTCATAAGGTTCATCGGAATGGACCTTGGTGGTGGTAGCAACAATGACACTGGGTTCTGCATCAATGATCCATCTCCATTTTTCCAGTCTTGACTCTGATTTGGAGCCTGCATATTATTCAGAGGCTTTCACCTCGGCCACCAATGACTTCTTTGAGTGACATTCAATGGTGTTATGCAAGGGGCTCTTATGGAACTCGCACCATTTCCTAGTGTCTTTCTTTGTCTTCCCATTTTCCTTTTTTGTTTGCGGTTTGAATGGTTGTCTTGAGGCTGCCCATCCTTGCTCCGCCCTTTGTTCTACAGATTGGGGCCACCTTTGCCCTGCTTCTGTTGTGAGGGGTTTGTAGACCCAAATTTCCCCGTCTTCTGCTCGATTTTGACAACATATCGAGAGGCCATGCCCAAGGATGAAATTTCTAGAAACTCCATTTATGTCTAGATGTATCTATGTAGATCACTGCGATACTTGAGCATCAAATGTCACTCAGAGTCTTTGATACCCAACTTGGTGCGCAAGGTATGGAAGACATTGGTGAGCTTTGGCACTGTTTGGTCCTTTTCCTGCCGCAGTGTGGTCCATCTTGTATATAAGTCGTCATAAATTCCAACAAGGTAGTATTGTTCCTTAATAACATCCCTGAAGAAACCCCAAGTGGGTGCAACTACAAATAATGTAGACCCCCTTGTTTCCTTTTTCTCATAGAAAGTCTCCCACCAATCTTTGACATGGGGGATGACCTTGAGGAGCGCAAATGTAATCTTTTCTCTATCAGAAAAGTTGTGGTAAGAAAAATACCCTTCTAGAAGGTTTAACCATTTATCTACAACATCCACATCTATTTGACCTTTGAATATAGGAATATCAAAATTGATCTGTACATTGGAGGGGGTGGCACCTCTGTTTGAGGTAGATGTGTTGCTTGTCGACAATCGTCGAAGGATTTTTGCAAAGTTGTCCATCATGTCGTTCCTCTATCGCTCGAGGGATTCCTCGAGCAAGATTTTGAAATGATCTCCTGTCTTGTCGTATTTTGTTTCTCCCGCCATGGAAGGTTTCTTGGGTGTGCAAGAATAGTTGTTCTCAAGAGAAACAAGCTCAAGACCCAACTCTCTCTACCATGTCCTCGTTGGGGACATGCACTAAAAAACGACAAGGAGCAAACCGCTCTGATATCACTAATCTAGATTTATGAGAAGAACAAAATGAAAACATAGATCTATAATATTCACATAGAGACACATTGAATAATAACGGAGATACAATAAAAATTGACTTCTAATAAATAAGAAATTTGCTGAAACTGTAAAATGCAGACTGAAACAAGCTTGCTAGAATGGTGGCATCTTATCTCTGAGAAGAGATGTGACAAATACACTCATTTGCAAGAATATGAGTAAAATGAGGCTCCAAAGGCCTTTTTACATCAAACATGAATTCTAAAACCATAGACATCCAAAAACCTAACCCTAGGAGATGAATCGCCAAAAGTCATGTGGGCCCCATTGGGGTAAGTTGGTACATCGACTTCCCAAGGTCGTAACTTTTGCATACGATCTCCATTTTAGGCGCATGATAGCACGTTGGAAAGGTCTATCCAAGGAATACACATTATGCCATCATAATTCAATTTTGTCTACAAGGTGATTGTGGTGGGCCCAAAAAACGTTGTTTAGGGCCTCAAAACGACCCCAAAAGTTTAGGACTCAAAAAGTTAGAAAAAAACTGCCAAGATGAAAACAGAAACTGCCAAGATGAAATCTATATGTGAGCCAGTTGGAATAGGTGGGTGGCCACCGATATCCACCTGGATCAACCACAAACTCATAATGTCCATATCTCGTTCTGAATGTTGTCTTGTTGATATTTTTCTCTTTTACTCTCACTTGATGATAGCCTGACCTCAAGTCAATCTTAGAAAAGATCCTTGCACCTTTTAGTTGGTTAAATAGATCATCAATCCTTGGTAAAGGATATCTGTTCTTTGTGGTACCCTTATTCAACTGTCTAAAATCAATGCACAACCTTAAGGTTCCATTCTTCTTCTTCACAAATAGCATTGGAGAACCCCAAGGTGACACACTTGGGATTATATAACCTTTCTTAAAAATTTCTTCAAGTTGCATCTTTAATTCCTTCAACTCTGGTACTATGCACATCCTATAAGGAGTCTTGGACATCGGGGATGCTCCTCGCACCAAATTAATGGAGAAACAATGTCTCTCTTTGGTGGTAATTGTCCAAATACATCCTCAAAATATTTCAAGATTGTTTGTTCTTCAATACTTGACATTTTATCCTTAGCTGCCTCTTCCATATGGGCTGCATAAATCTGACATCCTTTCCTAAAACTCTTTTTCAACTGCATGGCTGGAATTTCTCTGATAGATATAGGCCTTGGAATCCCATGAACTTTTTCTTGCTGCCCTTCTCCATCAAGACAAGTGAATGTATTGTTGTAGCAATCTATGCCAACATGATGTGTGTCCAACCAATCCATACCAATTAAAAATCATATGAACCCAAGGGTATGGTGTTCAAATATACCTTTGTACCGATTCCATTCATTTCCAATGGACAATCCTTAACTAGCTCAATAATCCTTCTCTTAGCTTCCGTGGCTAGCTGAAACAACTGTGATTTCTCATGTTTTCTTCTTTGCAAATAAAAGTTTTCAACAATATTAGGATCTATGTAACTATGGCTAGCTCCAAAATCAATCAAAATGGATATGGGATGATTATCAATTTGACCTTCTACTTCAATCATAAGAGATTGGTACTCTGTTTTCTTGTTGTCCAAGGTTGCATAAATCCTTGACATGTTTATGCCCATTTACTCAACTATATCAGCCTCCTAAATATTGTGAATTGTCCTCATCCTTTCTCCTTTGTGAAGAAAATCCCTATACAAGTGGTCTCCCTTGCATCACCAACATTTTACGGGTTGCTTTCTTGGCCTTTTCCCAAATGAATTTGTCATCCTAGGCTCATTTTGTGTTGGATGTCCTTGCCTATATGACTGTGAATTATTCTTGAAGAAGAGTGGCTTGAATCCTTTCTTCCTCTCATCCAACTTTCCCCTCTTTTTTTCATCCCAATCCTTTTGGAAAGAAAACCTTCCTTTGTTCTGCTTATACAAATACTTAGTGTTCTGAATGGATTCATCCAAAGTTCTAGGCTCATCAAAGCAAATTTTATCACTGTAAAAAGAAGGTATCCCACTAAAAAATCTTTGGATTTTTACCTTCTCATCCTTTATGAAGCCCACATACCTCAACAATTCAAGGGATCTTCTCTCATACTTCTAAGCTTGAGTTCAAAGAACTCTTGCATCTTCTTGTCATAATATTTCTCTAACAAATATTTCTTTTGAAATTACTTTTTTAACTCCCTCCATGATATCCACTTCTCATCAATTTAGTTAACCTACTTGAGTTGATCCCACCACAAAGATGATTTTACTTGAATATGGTAGGTTGCAATTATTGCTTCTACATTTGATGAATAATTGTGCAATTGGAAATATTTCCTCATTCCCAACAAACATGCTTCGACATCTTCATCTTTCATATGATCTTCATCAAAAGTAGGGGCTTAATCTTCCTAATCTCTCCTTGCAAATCATCTACTTTAAACCTCCTTCTCTCTCTTTGAAGAAGGGACACACTTGGGCTACTTTTTGACCTTAAATGTGCTTATTCTCTTCTACTCGAGTGTCCTTGTGAGCGATGATGATGTCTACTAATACTCCTTGACTGTCTAAATCTCCTATGATCATCCCTCCTATCATGAGATTTGGGTGCTTCAAATTACATTGCACGAGATGCTTTCTTTGTGCCAAAGTATTTATTAATGTGTCTCTGTAACATATTCAGACTCTGTAACACATCCTCCAGATATCTTATCATCCTTTCACTGTCTGTCCTATATCTCTTCACTTCCTTCTGGTTCCACTCTACCTCTATGTCCATTGGACCCAATCTCTGCTTTTCCCGTGCTGACATGTAGACCTATGACCTCCTCTTCCTCATGGCTGTAAGATCTTTGAGCATCCTCCATATATATAGTCCCGATGTAGGAGCCAAAAATGTTTTCTTGTACCTCTAATTTTGCAAGAAATGTGAATGCAACAATTGTTGTTAGAGTTAGCATATGATAAAATATTTTATTAATTAGGTTAAAAGTAATTTTTCAACTGAATTTGTGAGAAGTATAGATGCATTTGAATCCAATTCTGATTATTCAACTAATCATCCTATAAATTATATTTCCAATGACTATACTCATGCCTCATTCCGAGTTCTAGGTTAAGAGTTACAAATTTTTGAAGTTTGCAATTTCTACTTATTTGTGCTCTGTTTTCACTGTTGCCATTTTCCCGAGAGACCATTTTCTGCCACCTGTAGAAGAAAATCTGTCAGGAACCATAATTTTTTTTTATCAGGAACAAATAGAATTTATGATTGTGAGCACACAATAACTTTTATATTTAGAATCCGATGCTCCAATCAAATTCTGTATAAATATAGAATTGATGACTTTGTACTTTTTCGTTTCCTCTAGACTTGGAATTTTTGGCCAAAACTGACTATCTCCCAAATGGAGAAAAACTGGGAAAAACTTCCTTAAGACAAAGTTGTCAAGATTGATGTGTAGAACAAATATTGACAAAATAAAATCTTTTGGATTGGTGATCTAGGGTCCCTTTTTTTCCTTTGAAGTTTTCAAAAATCCATGAAATGCGCTTGGGAATAATGGATATTTCCCCGTTTGAGCATCCCCACACCAAATCCTTTAAAATTTTTCCATGATCCCAAATGGGTATCTCCATGCCTAATTTTTGAGTTCCTTATAAAATTTTCACCTTCATCTGGGCCTTGGTTATGCTCACGAACTCGATCTTCAAAAGTCACTAATTTGCATTTTTTGGAAATTTTGAGCAGAATTGGCCCATGTCCCTCACTGACACTTTTGTATCCCTCATCATTGTAGACGCACCCCTAAAATTTCATCTGATTCTAAATTGAAATTCTCTTGGTAGGGCCAAAACAAGTTTTTGGCTCCAAACTTGTTTTTTGTAAACTTGTCTATTTTCTCCTTCATTTTTCTCCTATTCTCTTCTTTCTTTTGGAAACCCACGGACACGCGCAAGTTTTGTACCATGCACCGATATTTAACATACCCAATTTCTATACCACACAACTCCAATATTCAACATGTGTACCGCACACCGATGTTAAGTGCGTGCACATTCTAAAACTGCGCAACACCAATATTTAGTGCACGCACCACACACTAATATCCAACATACACAAGTTCTACACTACACAACGCCAATATTTAGTGCATGTATTTTGCACCAATATTCAACGCACGCGAGTTCTACACTATGAAACACCAATATTTAGCACACATATTGCGCACCAATATTCAAAACATGCAAGTTTGTGCTGCACAATGCCAAAGTTCAACGCACGCCAAATCTCTATTGCACCTGTCTCTACCGCACTTGTTCCAACCTTTTTGCAGTGCATGCACCGACCCTGGTACCATGCGAATATACAAGTTGAAATCTTTCTCTCTTGCCAATGTTTCAATGCCAAAAGCCTTTTCTTCACCAACACACACTATCTGCACATTGTATTGGGGAAAATTATCTTTTCGACACTTACTAATTTTCCATATTTCTATCTCATGAAAATCGTGACCATCATGAAAATTACCGACTCGCCTGTCTAAGCCAAATTCAATCGCTTGGAAGTCAAAATGATATCCCCTGTAAAGAACCATTTTGAATGCAATTTTGACTTGAATTTGCTCATAAATTTAGGGATTTCACTCGAATTTTAACGTTTTCCCCCAAATTCGACACAGATCAAACTCTAAGATGACGAATTTGCCAAATTCCTGCTGATCTTTGGCCCATACAAGTCCGATGTTGAACTAAAATCTCTGATACCAATATGTAACATCCCCAAATCTTTCACTGAGGTACCCTACCATAAAATTTTACTCTGATACTAATATGTAACATCCTCAAGTCCTCACTGAGGCAAACCACGTGTGCCACAAGATTCGTACTGTGTGTGCAGAAACCATTTCACAACGCACGTGATGACTTGAGCATCATACGAGGACTTGTAATTTTTACTACTAAAATTGACTATCTTATTGATTCAAATGTAGAAATAGGAACATCATGACATACACACTCATGCTACTATCATTACTAATTAAAACGTGAATGCAAATGGTTCAGACATGCGTGGAGATAATTTAACACAATTCAACACTCATACATACAACATAGAGAGTAAATGCAACAATCTATAACATCATTAAACAATAAATAACATAATGATCAAAACAAGTTTGTCTTTTAAGAATGTTTTACACAACTGGCTACAGACAAAGGTCATTCCTCCCAACCGTAGGCTCAGTGGCACCAATTCTCTCTACAACAAGCCACCCCGAGCTAGGGATATGAGTCCACAAGGAAGGATAGGCTCCTACGGATGTCTACAATCCAATGTAACAACTTAAATACCCACTAAAACACAATGATGCGACTCCTACCACATTTCCACCCAAATATATTCCCCATCTTCTTACACAACGCAAGGGATGGAATTTTCTTCTCTGCATTGTAGTCCCTCAGACAATCTCCATCCCCTCTAGGGCTCCAACACATACCAGCCATGAATCTCTCTACTGTGGGCTCTAGTAAATCCAACTACAACAAGAGTGCTCACACAACAAGCTCACTTGCTCTTGGGTAATATTTCTCAACAAAAAATCCCTCATAGGCATAATGGCCTCATTCTCAACATAATTTCTAGCTTCAACAAGCTATCTTCAATAACCACTATGGTTGGCCCCTCTTCTATAACATTGAGCTTTGGTTTTCCTCAGTTCTTGATAACTGTAAAAACCACACTCTTTCCTACTCGAGTTTACTCTTTTCCCATGCTTACTTGAATCTTACTCTCCCCCCCAAGGATGATTACACTCAACCCATGCTATCATAATTGAGTGGGTTAAATTCATCACTCGACCTCTTACATGAATTCAATGACTGAGTGCTGAATAAGTAAAAGGGATAAATGGCTAAATGAACAACTGATTAATGAAGATGGCTTAAGACTCAAGGAATAT
>SNQJ01S0161108.1:6063-27695 GCA_010110895.2 Picea sitchensis | reverse complement strand
AGTGGTTGATGAACGCCGAAAGACATATTCCATTTACTAAATCTAATTTTACCATAAACACTAACCCTAATTAAGGTTTTTAATTGACGATTTGAGTAGCCGTATCAAATGCCGCTATGTGGTGGTCTTCATTCCGCTCTACTGCGAGTGCCAATATCCTCAGACTTGGGCGTTTCGCAGTCGTCCCGATCTCCCTTAGCCAGTAGCTCGTTCTGCACTGTAACTTCATCGATATCCTGCAGAAGATCATATTTCTCTTGTTTATGGCTACATAATATCTTAGTCCTCGAAGAAGGGCGGGTTGTAACAATAAGTTTCAAAAGCGGGAAAGCCATGCCCTCAATATCGAATGAATGGTCGCCTTTGCTTTTGCGACCGGTGGATTGATCGACAGTAACCGAACTCATCCCCATGTCTGCAATTATAATTTAATCTTCAATAGCAGTACTCTGATCTCAAAAGAAGCCTATATGATTTCAGATTTCTTCTCCAATACAATCCGGCATTTTTCACCCAACGCTTCAGGAATATGAAGCGGCCTGCGCCCATTTTCCATAAATTTAAACGCGGCGCCTGTAATCTGCCGCCTGGGATCGGAAACGAATAAAAACTGTTGAGTTCGGCGTTTTTCACCCAACGCTTCAGGAATATGAAGCGGCTTGCGCCCATCTTTCATAAATTTAAACGCGGCGCCTGTAATCTGCCGCCGCCGCCTGGATCAGAAACGAATAAAAACTGTGGAGTGATATAACTGGATCAGAAACGAATAAAAACTGTGGAGTAATATAAACGTGGCATGGATACATATTAATTATTCTTAATCATTTTAACGTGTCAATTATATTCTTAATCATTTCAACTTGTCAATTATATATTCTCACAGTAATTTTTTAAGTATTTTTAGGTGAATGTAAAAAAGTAAACATGTTAACGGATGCCTTCATAAATGCAAGGAAGTTATGAGCAATAAATCTGGCTCATTGATTTTGGAGGACGACTAAGAATATGCCAGCATCTTCAATGCATAGCCATCACATTAGGGTTTAAGCTTAAATAAGATTAAAAGATCATTAATTGTGCCCATTGTCAATAGGTATACGTCTTTCGCCCTAATTATAAGTTAAATTAATTTATTTAAAGTTTTTATTATTGTTTTAATTAATTAGGTTATATTAACATCTACCATAACTAATTGTACAGAAATAATCACTTAAATCTAAGAGTCCAACAATTTCTAGCCTAATTCAGGACAAATATCTCTGAAAAAAATCCACATTTCTTAAAATCAAAAAGTTGTTATACATATTTATGACGGGATAGTTTGACAGTTGCACGTTCAAATTTAGCTGCAGTTCCACGGTCCATATCTTCAAATCTCATGCTATAAATAAATTACCAGTCACGCCCTCCTGCATCTCGCATCAAGATTGTCCTACAAGAGTGATAAGGGTTTCAAGGAGTTGTAGGAGAGAGGATTTAGTATATCGTGAACATGCAGAGGCTACTGATCATTTTGTTGGTTACTCTGTCATTGCTATGTCTGGTCTCGCGAGGTGAACCTGATCGAGGAGGGGCATACTGCCACCCAACGCCAGAATATGAAGCAAGATGCCCATTTTCCATAATTCTAAACGCCGGGCTCTAATCACCGGACGTAAACTTAATAAAACCTGAGTTCGGCTGCTTTTCACCCAACGCCTGTGAATAAGGAAGCTACTTTGCTTCATCATCTTCATAATTTAAACATCTACCTATAACTACCGATCAAAACTAATAAAAACCGTGGAGGATATAACCGATCAGAAACTAATAAAACTGTGGAGGATATAAACGCAGTATGGATATTATTTAATTATTCTTAATCATTTTAACCTGTCAATTATATTCTTAATCATTTCAACTTGTCAATTATATATTCTTACAGTAATTTTTTAAGTATTTTAGGTAAATGTAAAAAGTAAACATGTTAACTGACGCTTTGATAAATGCAAGGAAGTTATGAGCAGCAAATCTGGCTCATTGATTTTGGAGGACGACTAAGAATATGCCAGCATCTTCACGGCCATCAGATTAGGGGTTTAAGCCAACAAGATTAAAAGATCATTAATTGTGCCCATTAACAATAGGTATACGCCTTTCATGAATTATATACAAATTAATTTATTTAAAGTTTTTATTATTGTTTTAATTAATTAGGTTATATTAACATCTACCATAACTGATTGTACAGAATCTGAAAAAAATCCACATTTCTTAAAATCAAAAAGTTGTTATACATATTTATGACGGATAGTTTGACAGTTGCACGTTCAAACTTAGCTGCAGTTCCACGGTCCAAATCTTCAATTCTTATGCTATAAATAAATTACCAGTCACGCCCTCCTGCATCTAGCATCAAGATTGTCCAACAAGAGTGATAAGGGTTTCAAGGAGTTGTAGGAGAGAGGATTTAGTATATCGTGAACATGTAGAGGCTACTGATCACTCTTGTTGGTTACTCTGTCATTGCTATGTCTGGTCTCGCGATGTGAACCTGATCGAGGAGGGGCATTAATATCCGAATTTCTGGTACCCCAAAACAAGGCGAGAGACAAGGTTGGGGTTCCTCCGCTTCTGTGGGATGAAAAGGTTGCGAGCTACGCCCGAGCTTATGCAAATGAGAGACGAGGTGACTGCACTCTGCAGCACTCGACAGGGCCATACGGTGAAAATCTATTCTGGGGACGTGGAAGCGAGTGGCAACCAAAGCACGCAGTCACGGGCTGGGTTGACGAGGAGATTCTTTTCTTCAACTTGGGCACTTGTTCTTGCGATCAGTTCCAGAAATGCTGACACTACACTCAAGTTGTGTGGAAAAAAACACTCAGAGAGTAATATGCGAGGGCTGTTTGCAACAACGGCGATACTTTCACGACCTGCAACTACGATCCCCCTGGAAATTATAAAGGTGAAAAGCCATATTGAACAGACTCATTCCACTCCATTACTATTTATCTTCATGTTTTCGTTATTTCTTTGTCGTGACCAATAGATATCCAGGATCCTCAGTAGGCTGTGTTCTGCTTTTAATATATCAAAGCTTGCCATAATTTCTCTGTGTTATTTATTTTGAAGCTATTATTTCACCGTTGGTACCATCAGCAAGCTCTCAACTATCTCGATTTATTGTTTACTTGATCTTCTTGGGATTGGAACGCTGGATTGTGAATCTAAGAATCTTTGACTGCATATAGCATCTAGGGAAGATTTATGAATATTTTTTTGTGGTTATAAATTCTGAAATATTGTGAAATATTTTTCTCATTTTATAATCGGAAGCATGAAAATCTTAAATGGATAAAAATTATTATTATAATGAAGCAAAATATATTAATTATCAAAATTAAATTAAATAAATAGAATAACAAATTTCTTTTAACTAAATTCAATTAACTTAATCATATTACATATATTTCTATCAATTATATATGGGTACACATTTATATTTTCATTCTAAATGTAATTAGCATATGGCAAATTACTTGAAATTTGTATGTATGTAATTTGATGGAGTTTTGCATCCAATTCCATGGTATTAGACCACTCCAAAGGATAACTTCGTATTTATAAATATTTAATAATTATGAAGTGAAATATCCCTAGTTATCACATTTGTAACATTTAATTTTATGAAGTGAAATAATGTAAAGTGAGATGTAGGTGTCTTCAAATTTAATGTATGACACATGGATAGTTAAAATTGATTTATTTTATTATAATTTATTATAATTATTAAAAAAAAATTATAATGAGGATCTAAGTTTTATTTTATTTTAATTTATTTATAGATGTAATTTATTTTTAAAAGTAATAATAAAAAATCAAATCAATTGGGTTGAGAGGTTTTTCACAATATTATACGGGGAGATGTTCATTGTTCATTGAAATAATTATAAAACATTTAAAAAAAAAAAAAATAGAGTTTATGTTGACTCCATTGAGATTTCATTAGAACCCACTACTAGAGATGTTCATGTAGTAGTATTAATATATATATATATATATATACATATATATATATATATATATATATATATACATATATATATATATATATATATATATATATATTAACTAATGGTTAAGAAAAGGTGTTTCCTCCCAAAAGGTCACAAGTTGAAATCCAAGGCGTAGGATATGTCTCCCGTGCCTCCATGAGACATTGAAGCCTTTAGTGTCCCTCTGCCTTTGGAAACCCCTCATAAAAGGGAGGTCTCCTCTTCTCTTTGTGGTGAGATATTTTTTGTGTTTTGTGGTATGTATCTTAACCAATGGACTCCATATTTCATTCTTGAGAATGGCATACCCTCTAGATTTTAAATTCTCAAACATTATCAATATTTTGTTTCATTATAATGGTCCTTTAAATTCTAGAATTTTATTGATTTCTATAATGTAATGGTAAACTCTAAAAATTTAACTATTACTAAAAATTAAATAAAGTAAAAAAGAAAATTCCTCCTCAATCACTTAAAATAAACTTAGTTAACTACTTATATTACATACATTCTACCAATTATATATTAATACACATTTATATTCCACCAAAATACAATTAGCTTTGAATATGACAAATTATTTGTATGTATGTAATTTGGAGTTTTGCATCCAAGTGCATGGTACTAGACCACTCTAAGTTGGGAAAGACTCCAAGAATACTAAACACTCGATTCAATAGAGAGAACATGGTTTACATAATACCAATGGGATAATTCCATGTATTTATAAATATTTACAAAGTAACAATAAAAATAAAATTAAATAAAATTAAATTAATTGAATTGAGAAGCAGTTTACAATATTATATGGGGAGATGTTCATGTAACATCAAGCATTAAAATAATTATAAAACATTTAAAAAATAAAAAAATATTAAAAATTTATGTTATTCCATTATATATATATATATATATATATATATATATATATATATATATATATATATATATGTATATATGTGTGTGTGGCTACATTCCAAAGTATGGGGAGAAGTTCATGTAAATTAGAACATTAAAGTACACAAAAATAAAAGATTAATAATAATAAAATAATATATATATATATATATATATATATATATAATACTTTGAATGAATAAAAAACAACCTAAATCTATTTAACTCCTAATTTGAGGTTTTATGAGGTTTTGATCTGCTCAAACAATCATCCCCATGTCTTCGCTCTCCACACCTGGGAGATCCGCCTCCCTCCCTCCTCACTTCCCACCAAACATTGGATCTTTTCGTGCCCATGTGGCTTCATCCCCAAAATCAAACAAGGTGCCTACCCTCAAATTTGTAAAGAAGCTTGATGGGATTCCTAAGGTCCTTGTTCATGCCCCCCTCGTCCAGGAATTTAGATATTCGCTTTGAAGCTAATGGTCTCATTGGGTTGTTTATATGGATTTGGCCATCCCCAAGGGCATTTTAAAGTTGTGTGGGGTGTTCCATAATTCATGGGCTCTAGAGGTATGTATCTTAACCATTGGAATACATATTTCAGTCTTGAGAATGACATCCCCTACGGGGTTCCCTGCTTCGGGTCTGCTCTCAAGCTTATCCAGTTTCATTGTTGGTCAAATGAAACAATTCACAACATTGGAAATATCTTGGGAAGGCATATTGATCAAAACGAACCATGAGAAGGTTTGTATGCCTATGCAAGGATATGTGTAGAAGTAGATATAGAAAAAGGGACACCGAACTATATAACTAATCCTAGATGATTTGACCCATATACAATAGGTAGACTATGATAAAATCCCATTTAAATATAAACCTTTTCATGAGTATGAGAATTTTTCCAAGTCCTTCTCCAAATCTCAAGAATCATCACAACAACAGGGAGACCAAGTGAGCAATTGAAAATTCAAAAATAAAGTGGGTTTTAACAATGCCAAGTTCCCCCTGGTCTCCCTACTTCACAACTAGCGTCGGGTCCTTCCTCTATCCCCCTCTTCCCAGGAGGGGGGAAAGCTCCAGAGATAAGTAACAATATGTACGAAACTCTTTCAAATCCAAAAGAAATTCGAGAGGAAACCCAAGAAAACCTAATAGAATATTTGTAAATTCCAACTAGAGATCAAGGGAAACCGTAAAGTGGGAGGAAAACACTGTGATAACAACATCACAAAATATCCAATTATAGTTAAGTATTTGAGTTACAGATTAGGAATCCACGTCATATTTGAGAAAGAGTCACAAGACGAGTCACAAGAAGATTCAGGTAAAGAAACAAAAGCTCTTGTTACAATCAAGAAGTTAGGTAGGAAATCTTGTCGCAGGAAAAGAGAGGAAACGACAGATAAAGAGAAGGAATTGGTCTCGATACAACACTAGATAGCACCTTTAAGGACTCTAAAATAAATATAGGACTCAACAATATTGCACCCTCTAAACGGGGGCTCTAAAACCCTTAGGTAAACAATGAAATTAGTCTCTTTGGAATTGTAGGGGATTGGGAAATAAGGAGAAGATAGAATCACCAAGACATTTAATCAAATCTAAAAAAGACCTTAATCCTCCTACTCCATGAAAAAAAAAAAAAATGGACACATCAATCAAGAAAGCAAAAATATTTAGGTAAGAAAAGTATGGGAAAAGGGGTGGATTCCTCTATTTGTGATCCATATCAAGAGCATCTTGAGGACCTTAATATTCTTTATATCCTTTCGATGGTAATCCATACAATTTTTTTTTCACCTAGTCCAATCACAAAGAAGGACTTGGTCACATAGTAGCACGACTTGATCACTTTATTATAAGAAATGCCTTTCTCTCTAAGCCATCTTCTCCTGTGTCCCAGATTTTTTCCTAGGTGAGTTCTAATACACCTCTATCTCTCTTTGTCTCTAAAATGTCTCATATCCGGGACATCCCTTTAATTTCAACCCCTTATTAAACATACCCTTTCAAGCCTCCCGGGTTTCTTCTTTGTTCCAATGGATTGTTGTATCCCACATTTATTTGGGAGAAGAAATTAATTTGTTTGAAAAAGGACATTAAATTGTGAGGTAAATCCACATTCGAGGCTCTGCAGAATAAATTTTTCTCCTTCAAGCTAAGCTAGGAAAGGTTGCAGTAAATTGAACATCTCCTGTCTCCTCCCTCCCTTTTAAAGGAAGAAGAACTGTAATGAACCTCATTATCACACCACAAAAAAAAAAAATTATTTTATTCCGCTATTTCCCTCATTAACATAATGCATAAACCTATTATAGGATTGGTTCAAATTCTATTCCTAAAAAGGATCTTAAAGGGAAAAAATTCCTAATTTCTACCTATCATAAGAGGTCCCTCTCATTTCAAATCCCTTTACCCATTTGTATAATGGATCAAATGAAGAAAAGGGGGTCTCACAAATCCTGCTACGATTTACTCAAACAAAACATAAGACTTCTAAGATTTTACGCATGTATATCTGATTAAAAATTGAATCTAGGGGACTTTACTTGGTTTTCCGCACCATACGATTCATCAAGTCAGGTTTTATTACCAGATAGATAACCCATCTACTATGTCACGCATCAAATTTAATGTTCTTAGTACAAGGGATGATTTATGAATCAGTTACTTACCTCTATATGCCAATGGGCATTCCACCACAAGGATCAGACTTTTGATTCACGCTACCCTCGAGGAAAGACAAAGGGTTTTACTCTTAACATATTAATTATTAAATGGGAGGAATGAATTCTTTGTCTAGCAGTTAAGACTCCGTAAGTTTTATTAAAGGTGGCATGTGAGTTCCAATGGAAAAAACTGGGCTCTTTACCCAATATAACATAATACTATCTCCGAAGACTGCCACATTGCATACACCGCCTTTCGCTCCCTTCTACAATTACTCGAGATGATAGGATATCATTAGGGTTGGAAGTGGTTTCACGATTGTAGAGTTCTCATGAAGTGGGTCCCAGAACCAACCTTTGAGGCAATGAGTATTGCCATGGTAGTCATTCTAAATTAAAATAGCTGGTAATGGTCCCCAATCTCTAGTAAGGTTTTGTCCTCAATACCATTACTCTTGTAGGTTGTTTAAAAGATATAATGCATTCATGATTTCTTCAGTATTGTTTCGGAAGTTACCCTAAATCCTGGAGGGGAAATTCCTTCGAATTGATATCCGTTTTTTATCTCGGTTTTAAGGAGTATATTCATTTGTTTCCTGTTCAGTTTGGGAGAAAGGGTTTCATAACCTCCCATCTTATTTCCTATGAATTTATCTATGTTTCCTCCCTTCTGGTATTAGGGAGGGTGTATACGTTCTTTTCCTTATTTAAGTTTTGCGAGAAAAAGTTTCGTAACCTCCCCGTTTAAGTTCTATGCTGAATCCTTTGATTGTTGTTGAGGCTTAAAGACTCTGTAGGGTTTTAAATAGTTCCAATCATGATATTCTTCCGCAGTACTTCCAATATTATTTGCAGTAGGTAATACCCTCATTATGCTCTATCCGATTTGGTTAAATAGTTGGAGGAAATCGTTGTAACATTTGAAATGCATAATACTACTCAATGTGATCCAGTTCTCGGCATTAAAATAATCACATGATTTTATAAAAATAACTCTGACTAGGGAAATTCTTGTACTCCAAATTTCCTTTCAATTATGCAAAAAGAGTAATAAAAATCATACTTGCATGATCCATTAATAAATTTTATACTACCTAAATGTCCTGACGGCAATAGAATCTTTCATGCTTCTTTTATCAAACTTATAACCAACACTTCACTCTCTTTTTGCTTCTTCCTTCCTTATGCAACAACATCACAAACCACACTTGCAAACATGCAAGCATTATTTCCTCTCACTGACCCAACAAGCCATAACACACTTTCTAACTCAGAAATTTCAGCAACTTCTATCTCCCATGCACAAATTTTCCTTGTTGAACCCATAAGTATTCAATTATTCCTAAATTCCTAAATCTTCTTGTTCTCTCTATCAAGTCGTATTGACTCTTCGGGCTTGTGATTGAACCCAAAAAATTATACACGCTGGCCCCTTTCCTTTAGGTTGTGTCCCCGCTGCATCCGCTGAAGATTCTCGCATAGCCCAAAACCCAAGTTTCCGTGATGCTAATCCCTTTTCATTAGTCCTTCATTCATGAGACCCTAGGCTATGACCTTATCGAAAACTGTGATTGAGAGCATGAGAAAGAGTGGTTTTAGACCAACACACTTTTCACCCGCAATTCACCTCCGGTTGCCACACAACACTTTGTTAAAATCGTGGTATAAATTATGGCCCAAGCCTCATTTTAACATCCGAGCAAGTTATGGCCCACAATCCAGCTCATGTGTTAATCTCCAATCCCTTGGTGTGATGATCCATGATCAACGGATGTTATCTATCCTCCTTACCCACATGATCCCAAATCTACACGATCTATCGACACGTAGCTCCCTTCCCAAATCAATGGCTATGGTTGATTTCGACTCTCCGACCCTCAAGAGTTTTAAATTCAACCATTTTCTTTCGATACTTCTCATCGCCTGGGCATTAACAATAATAAATCTTCTAGTGACATATCTTCCATGTATATCTGATTAAAATTGAATCTAGGCAACTTTACTTGGTTTCCCCACCATACAATTCATCAAGTCAGGTTTTATTACCACATAGATAACCTATCTACTATGTCACGACAAAATTTAATGTTCTTAGTAAATTGTGGATGATTTGTGAATCAGTTACTTACCTCCATATTCCAATGGGCATTCCACCATGAGGATCGGACTTTTGATTCACGCTAACCCTGAGGAAAGACAAAGGGTTTTACTCTTTACATATTACTTATTAAATGGGAGGAATGAATTCTTTGTCTAGTAGTTAAGACTCCGTAAGTTTTATTAAAGGCATAAAGTTCCAATGGAAAATACTGGGCTCTTACCCAATATAACATACTATCTCTGACACTGTCACATGGCCAACTGCCTTTCGTGCCCTTCACAATTACTCTGAGATGATAGTATATCGATTAGGGTTGAAGTGGTTTCACGATTTTCATTGTAGAGTTTTGCGAGGCGGTCCTGTGAACCAACCATGGAGGCGCAGAGTATTGCCATGGTAGCCGCTCCCTAATTGTAATAGTTGGCATGGTCCTCACTCCTGGTAAGTGTTTTGTCTCAACACGCATTACTTGTAGGTTGTTTAAAACAGATAATGCATTCATGATTTCTTCTATATTGTTTCTGAAGTTACCCTAAACTCTGGAGGGGAACTCTTGAATTCGATCTCTCCATTTTTATCTTCTGGTTTTAAGGGAGCATATTCATTTGTTTCCAGTTCAGTTTGGAAGAAAGGGTTCCATAACCTCCCAACTTATATCCTATGAATTTATCTCTCTACTCTCACTCTTCAATTTTAGGAGAGTATATCCATCTCAGATTCCTTGTTTTTGTGGGCTTTGGGGAAGGGTTTTGTAGCCTCCCCGTTTATGTCCCATGTTGAATCCTTTGATTGTTGTTGAGGCTTAAGGCCTCTTTAGGGTTTTTAATAGTTCCAATAATGATATTATTTCGCAATGTGTCCAATATTATTTGCAGTAGGTAATACCCTCATTATGCTTTGTCCGATTTGGTTAAATAGTTGGAGCAAATCATTGTAATGTTTGAAATGCATAATACTACTCAATGTGATCCAGTTATTTGGGCATTAAAATAATCACGTGATTTTATAAAATAGCTCTGGCTGAGGAAATTCTTACCTAAATTTCCTTTCAACAATTATGCAAAAAGAGTAATAAAAAAATCATACTTGCATGACTGCCATTAATAAATTTTATACTACATGAATGTCTGACGACAGTAGAATATTTCATGCTTATTTTATCAAACTTATAACAAACACTTCAGCTCTTTGCTTCTTCCTTCCTTATGCAACAACATCACCAACTACACTTGCAAACATGCAAGCATTATTTCCTCTCGCTGACTTAACAAGTCGTAACATACTTGTTGCCACAGAAATTGCAGCAACTTCCTTCTCCCTATGAAAAATTTTCCTTATTGAACCCAAAAGTATTCAATTCTTCCTGAATTCCTAAATCTTCTTGTGCTCTCATTGTAGTCATTGTGCATGACTATTTTTACCCTGAGCAGTTTTGACACAGTACCCCTACCTCAACGGGGTTTGTTGACCTCCCGGTCAAAGGATATTTTAAACTTTTGAGTCACATTGACTCTTCGGGCTTGTGATTGAACCCAAAAAAATTATACACACATCCCCTTTTCTCCTTTAGGCACAGGTCCTCACAGACCCGCGAGATTATTCCCGTGCGCTTCCAAAACTCGAAGTTTCAAACTCTAACCCCCTTTTCATTAGTCCTTTCATTCATGAGACCCTAGGCTATGACCTTATGGAAAACTATGATTGAGAGCATGGGCAAAAGTGGTTTTAGTCCAACCCAATTTTCACTTTGCAATTCACCTCCAGTTTCCACACAACACTTTGTTAAAACCGTGGTATAAATTGTGGCATGCTCTCATATTTTTAACATCCGAGGAAGTTCTGGCCCACAATCCATCTCATGTGTCAATCTCCAATCCCTTGGCGATGATCGATGATCAATGGATGTTATCTATCCTCCTTCCACACATGATCCCAAATCTACATGATCTATCGACACGTAGCTCCCTTCCCAAATCAATGGCTATGGTTGATTCCGACTCTCTGACCCTCGGGAGTTTCAAATCTCAACTATTTTCCTTCGAGAGTTCTCACGTCTGCACACACACAAATCTTCGGAGTGACAGATCTTCTGTCATGCATCCTCTCCAAATCAATGACCCACATTCTCTGTGGAACTTAGACTCTTTCCGACCAAGACTAGATCAATGGTCGTTTGACCTCCTCCGCAATCAACGATTGAGATCTCATTCGATACTTCCACATTGTTAACAATTTATATTTGCAATTCCATCAATCCAAAATGATTCTTGTTGGATTTGAGGCCAAAAGTGATGGTTTCCATTCTTGTTATTTTGAGCATCTCGAAAAGAGATAATTCATATGATGTTTATACTATGGCAAAGTTAACAAGTGAATTTTGTTCACAACAACTATTTTAGTGTTAAATGTATAATTTTCAAAAACAATTGTGCAAGCATGATCTATACAAAACATAATTTATCCCACTTATTATTTTCTTTTTATTTTCTAGGAAGACTATATTTCATATTATTTTTAGAAGGTGAAAAATTAATATTTGAATTACATTTTATTTTGTTCCCAATTTTTTTTTCTCGTGTTTACATAAACTAAAAAACCAAAATTATTGTTTGAAAAGTAAAAATCCATGGGCATTCGAAAAGAAAAAACGCATGGGCATTCCACATTTTTTTATAATTTTTTCTTGTGAAATTTTATGGCACTGATTTTATAAAAGACTATTCATTTTATAATAGACTATTCATTTTATAAAAGAAAATAAACCAATCAAATGTATGCGAAATCTTTTAATTTCAATTATCTAGCTCAACAATGTTATTTAGACAATTGTAGTTTAATTACATAATTATGAATATTCATTTATATATGCATTTTCTTTTCAGAAGGAAAAAAATAAGTTCCAACATAAGACAAATCTCCATACACTCTCAACTATTTCTACTCATCCTTCCTTCCTAACTTACTTCCATCTTCCATTCCTATCCTTCCTCTGCTGAGCTATCTTGGAGCGTCAACTATATTGACCTAACTCCAAATAGAACCCATAAGCGGAAGTGTCACTATCTTGACCAAGTTTTTCTAGCACACAACTAACAGTCATCATCACATGTCTAGGGAAGCGTGAGCTAACATCGTCCTCCCATGACTTCAGCTTTCAAAGGATACACGATGGGAAATGCCTCCACTCCTCCTAATAGGACTAGGGTCCACACCCTACAATGGAATATACAGTGGCACCGTGTTGCTGGGAGTTTTGTCATCATCTAGTCAGTTTTGGGCAGTCTCACCACCTGAAATCCTGCACTGATCCACATATCATAGAAATGCATCCAAACCAATATAATTTCACATAGAAATATTCATACCATATTGTTTCTCAGCCAGTGGTCATGACATCCACTTTCATCATCATTTTCCCTCAACTATTTCATAGCCCATAACCTGCAGATTAGTCTGTAACACAAACTCATACATTTCTATTCGTTATCATCATGTAATTGCATACAACCATAATTTCAATTCGGTAACCGCGTACCAACAACTTTGACATCAAAATTTTCAATTTATAAATAGATCTCATAATATCCCATAATTCAATTAACAACACCCATTCATAAAATTATCATTTTCATAACAGATTGTATCATATCCAACGTCATTCAAATATCATTTAAATCTTCATAGGATTCTCATTCACACAATATGTCGCATCATATCCATCATCATCAATAACATTTAAACATTCATAAAATTTACATTCACATAGTAGATCGCATCATATTCACCATCATCAATAACATTTAAAAATTCATAAAATTTACATTCTCACAATATATTGCATCATATCCATCATTATCCAAATACATTTAAACATTCAAAAAAAAATTACGTTTTAAAAGTTCAAGTGTATCATTTAATAGTTTCACTTGTGAATAGAAAATAAACATGTGTAGACCTCAGGTAATCCTAGCTGTCTAAGTCAAAATATAGTGTTACATACACCTAACCTTCGAGAAACATATTATCGAGGTGGTAAAAAAAAGTGAGGGATAATCTCGTCGTAGTGTCTTGGTGTCTTCCCAAGCAGCAGATCTTTGACTATACTTGTCCCACTAGACATTAACTTGGCCAACTAGACGGTTCCTGAGCTGTCGGACTCTACGGTGGAATATGCGTAATGGTTCTATCGTGAGGGTTCCCACGTCTGATACCTGCAGTTCTTTCCAATTTAGTTATGTGATTCATCAACAACATAATGACTTAAAAGAGATACATGAAAAACATTATGAGTTTTATGCAGGTGGGGTGGCAGTACGAGATGATAGGCAATGGGTCCAATTTTATATTAGATTCTGAATGGTCCTATAAATCTAGGTGACAAATTTGTCCCCTTCCAGAACCATGTGGTATGCTTATCAGGCCTGATACGAATGAAGACCTGGTCTACCACTTTATAACTTCGGTCGGTCCTGTGTGCATCCGCATAACTTTTCTGCCTATCCCATGCTTCCTTTAGTCTATGCCTAATATGAATCACCTATTCCTCCATCTCTTGAATAAATTTTGGCCCAACTGTTACTCGATCTTCTAATCTATCCCAATTCAATGACATTCTACATGGTGTTCCATACAGAGCTTCATAGGGTGGCATTCCGATGGAGCTATGAAAACTGTAATTGTAGGAAAACTCTACCAAAGGTAGGTACTTCTCCCAACGGGTTTGATTATTCATGACATACACCCTAAGCATGTCTTCTATGACTTGATTTACTCTCTCAGTTTTCCCATCTGTTTCAAGATGATAAGTTGTCCTTAAGTTCAACTGAGTCCCCAATGCTGACTGCAAACTTGTCCAAAACCTAGAAGTGAATCTGGAGTCCTTATCTGAAATGATATTCTTAGGTATCCTGTGCAAACGAATAACCTCACTTACAAACACACGTGCCACATTAGTGACATTGTAAGTGTCTCTAACCGGAATAAAATGAGCACTCTTGGTTAACTTATCCTCTATCACAAGAATGGCATTGTGTCTATGAGATGTGAGTGGCAACCCCACAAAACAATCCATAGATATGACTTCCCACTTGGACATAGGAACATCATGTGGTTGTAGGAAGCTTTCTGGGTGATGGTGGTCATATTTCACTTGTTGACACTCTAGGCACTTGGCGACGAAATGGACTACATAGTGCTTCATAACTACCCAGAAGAAAATCTTCCTCATGTCTACGTACATCTTCTTCACACCCGGATGCGCACAATAAAGTTCTCTATGGGATTCCCTCAGTATGATTCTTCAAATATCCCCATCTTCAGGGGTGTACATCCTTCCCCGATATCTCAATAGTCTGTCTGCTTCCAGACTATATCCTTCATACTTTGTATCTAGTTTCCTCCCACTCTGGAGGTTTGAAGTAACCTCTAAATACCAACTGTCTCCCTGGAGTTACATCAACACATGTTCCCTCAGATTGACCTTTAAGGGTACCAAGGAAAAGACTCGTGGTCTACTACTGAAGGCATCTGCGACCACATTTTCCTTCCCCTTGATGTATGAAATACCAAAATCGTACTCACTCATAAACTCACTCCATCACCTTTGCCTCGCATTCAGATCCCTTTGCATGAAGAGATGTTTTAAAGTTTGATGGTCTATTTTGAGCTCAAAGTTTCACCCCACAAGATAGTGCCTCCAAAGTTTCAGAGCTAACATTATAGATGCCAACTCTAAATCATGAGTAGCGTAAATCTCTTCATGTTTTTTCAACCTCCTTAATGCATAAGCTATCACTCCTCCATTTTGCATTAGCATGGCCCCCAACCCTTGCTTCGAGGCATATGTGCAGGATATGAAGTCCTTTTCCATATCCGACACTCGCAGAATTGGCGCACTAGTTAGTAACCTCTTAAGCTCGATGAATGCACTATCACATTCTTCTGTCCAGTCATACCTAACCCCCTTGCGCTTCAAAGTGGTGATGGGGTTCTCTATTTTTGATAATCCTTCCACAAATCTCTGATAATAACCTGCTAGCCCCATGAAGCTTCTCACCTGATGGGCATTTTTTGGCACTAGCCACTCCATAATGTCTTTTACCTTTTCTAGGTCCACAAAGATTCCTTCACCAGAAATGATATGACCTAAATAGTGGATCTCTCTCTGGAAGAAGGAACACTTCGACAACTTCCCATACAATTTGTTTTCTCTAAGGCAAGACAACACCACTCGCAAGTGTTCCTCATGTTCTCTTTCATTTTTGGAATAGATGAGGATGTCATCTAGAAAGACTTATACAAAACGGTATAAGTACTTCTGGAATACTACGTTCATGAGGATCATGAATACTGCTAGCGCATTGGTCAATCCGAAAGGCAATACGACAAACTCGTAATGTCCAAACCGGGTTCGAAAGACAGTTTTTTGGATATCGCCTTCCTTAATCCTTAACTAGTGATAGCCTGATTGCAAATCGATCTTTGAGAATACCGCTGCTCCTTTCATCTGATCGAAGAGGTCATCTATTCGCGGCATTGGGTACCTATTTTTCACTGTAGCATGATTCAAGCCCCTATAGTCTATACACAATCGTAAGGAACCATCCTTCTTCTTTACAAAAATTACTCGTGCACCCCAAGGTGAGACACTGGGCCTTATTAGCCCCATGTCCAATAACTCTTTCAACTGCATTTGCAACTCACAAAGTTATGGTGCTGTCATCCGATATGGAGTCTTGGAAATTGGTTCTGAACTAGGTTTTAGCTCAATAGTAAAATCAAGCTCCCTCTCAGGAGGTAACAATGGTAACTCGTTTGGAAAAACATCCTTAAATTCTGACAATACTGGGTATTGATCCAAGGAGGGTCCCTTCCTTTCATTCACCACTTCCACTACATATAGTCGACAGCCTTGCCTCAAGCATCACTTAACCTTCATATACACCCTTCTCCATACACCCTGGATCTCTATTGGCCTTCCTTCGTCGTCAACATAGAGAACACTTTTTGCGAAACAATCTACTAAAGCTCGATGAGATTCTAACCAATCCATTCCAATGATTAGGTCATACGCCCCGAGAGCAGTGACGTATACCTTCAACCTGGTAGTACACACTCCCAGGTCTACTATACAATTATTAACGCTAGGTCCTACTACTTGTTTTTCCCCTGGAGCCATCTCGACTTGTTTAAAGTCATCATGCTCGTAGGCTGCCAACCCACTCTTTTCTAATGCAGATGGTGAAATGAAACTATCTGTAGCACCAAAATCAAATAAAATATTATCATTGGTATGACTTAGCGTACGTGATGACTTCACCACCGTGGATTGATGTTCGGCCTAGAGATTATTAACCGCTGCGTAAATCTGATGGTTGCTACATTCTCTTCCCATTAGGACCTTTCCTTGTCTATGCACAAATCTTGATTGTAACTCTGGACAGTAACGGGATTGAACCTACGCACTTTTCTGCGATTGTCTCTGAAATGAGTTCCTTCCCCTGGAACCCCTACCCCTATTAGCTACTCCCTGTGATGGTCGTGGACCTGTTTGTGTCGTTGGTGATGAGCGACATACTTCACTTACCACCATTGAAATCTCTGCGGCTACTATCCTTGGTGCGACTCTATTACCGTATGGAGGTGGCCTTGAGACCCCTCCCCTAAAAAATGTCCTAGGGGCCTTCCCTATGAATCGAGGATGATGCGGAAAGGTCGGTCTCATATCTCCGGTTAAGTTCATGTGTTCCTCTACATAACATGCATTTTCCACAGCTTCTGCTAATGAAGACACTTTCCACATCCGCACCATAACCCTTATCTTAGGGTTTAACCCATATAAAAAGCGTTATGCCTGTCATTGGTCATTATCCATATATTAAACATATTTGACCAATTCCATAAACCTAATTTCATATTCTTCTATGGTCCTGTTTCCCTGTACTAGAGCATGAAATGATCCTACCTGTTGTTCCTCATAGTAAGATGGCAGATATTTCCTTTGGAACCTCTCCTCAAAAAGTTTTGAAGATATGGTGTCTAGGGTAATATGCAAATATCTTTCCAGGTTGCCCCACCAGTTCAGGGCACTGTCTCTCAACTGAAAAATCGTTATCTTTGCCTTTGAAGTGGACACATAGTATCTTAAGGAAAAACACCTTGTCATTCCTTCCAACAATGCTTATGTGCGTTCATTGGCACGACCCCCGACAAACTCTCGAAGTTTGATCTTCTGCAATTCTCTAGTGATGTCTTCTAGTGGAGGTCCTCCCCCTGAATCCCTCGATGCTTCTGGATTACCCGTTCCATATGGTGGGGGATCGAATTTTATCTCTATTGGTTGACGCCCCTTTAAAGTCTCATTGATGGCCCCCAAAGGGCTTAGTATGAGAGCTAGTTCACGTGATGGTGGTGGTGGCGCTGGTGGTCCCTGCGACGATTCCCCTCTGCCTCGATTTCCTCAAGTTGTGACCATCTCATATGCTTTAACCTGCATCAACCAAAGTTTTCAGGGTGAGTTCAAGGACATTTCACATTTGCACAACTTAAACTAGAAAACAAGGTTAGGCGTAAGTTTTTTTTTACCTGCCTAGTGCGCATGAAGCCCCCTCCTGCTTATCTTGTTCTAGGTCCTTGTACTTTACGTTTACAACTAATCAAGGTGATTTTCAACCTAAGGTGATTAACTCATTATTTTTAAACCTATACAAGTTTAAACCTAAATTTAAATCTATAAAAAAAATTATAATTTAAATTAATTTTAAATATATAATTTTAAATTATATTTAAAATATAATTTTAAAATATTTCCACCATATCTCTTACATATTATTATTATTTTTTTATTTTTTATATCTACTTAAAGATTTAAATTATTATTATATCTTAAACTCATTCAAATTATATTTAGATTTAAATATAAATTATTTTGAATTAATTAAATTTGAATTCGATTAAATTTTTTTATCTTTTTTATATAAAATTTAAATTGTGTACATATATATTTAAAAATTAATAATAAAATTAAATTAAAATATATAAAAAAAAAAAAAAAAAATATTACATAAAATTAAAACCAATAAAAAAAAGTTAAAATCCAAACGGCATCGTGGGTCCTCGCATGAGGCCCATGTTTCCTTCTCTCTCGCTCTTAATTCCCAAACCCTATACCTAACATTAGCATGCTCCCTACCTGCTCTCCTACCTCTCACTTTTGCAATGGCAGCCAAGGTTTTCTTCTCCCTAACTTTGCAATGGCTTGCTCAACCAGGTTTGCTCTTGGATGCTCAACCAGATCTGACTTCTCCTCCTCGATGGTGTTGGCGTTTGATACTACAAACCCTCCTCGCGGGCTCCTCCTCCATGGCTTTGGCACTGTTGGACTATACTGGCCATCATTAGATGGAGTCATGAGGATTCTGAACAAGCTTGGTCGCAGGTTCAATCCACGATAACTGCAGGTTCTTTGGCGCGATGGTAATAGCGGGTTTGTCGAGCCTTTTAGAGGTCATGGGTTCTTTCTGTAACATCAGGTATTATATTATATTTTTTTTTTGTAGAGTCGCTATGTAGCACGTCGGCTACCTCATGCTCGTATTGGGGCTTGGCGCTTGTGCGCTATCTCTTGCCTGACTTGTGACGAAGTGAGCCCAAGGCTACACACTTGTGTTGGCGTTGGCACTTTGGCTTTGGCTTGTTTGTTGTGGTTGTTTGATCTTGTGTTGTACTTGCAGGTTCCATGGATCTAGGAAGGAGCTAAGCCTCCGCGCAACCTTCCACACAATACGAAAGTCATGCAACAATGTGGGTGACAGTTGGGAGGAGGAATAGATGTTGGATTTCGTCTCAGACCCGATGGAGGGCGTAGATATTTTGGGCTTTCCAGCTAGCATAGGGCCTTTCCCTTCTCATGCCACGTCTCTGGGTGAGGTTATCATTGAGCCTAGTTCGACAACAACAACTGTCTCCTCTTCGATTTTGAGGTCAAGCCTGCCTTCGTTCTCAAGGTCTCTTGTGCCCTTTCTCCGAACAACATATAGTTTTGGTGCGAGTCTGGTTGAAAATACTGGCGGCTCAGCCTTGACAGAGTTTTCGCTTCATTACTACCCTCTTTCTTCATGGGAGGACTCACTGAGGGCTAAAGTTCTCTTGGAGATGGGGTCTCTCTATAATGGTGAGCTTGGTTTTTATAGCTGGGGAGATATCATTTTTTTTTAACCCTCGGTCTGGAGACATTTCTTTGGTTCTACAGTGTCAATAGCCTTCAATGACCTTATCAGCATTTCGAGGGACTATTCAAACCCTTTTCTTTTAGTGAAGTTCACCAATTCACTTTTGGTTCACGATCAACCAACATGCAAAGGTAAGGAAGGGTTGGTGAAATGATCTTCCTCTGTTTTAGTTGGGGGTTCTATTCTGACACAGGCTTAGGTTCACTTGGGAGAGGAGCTTTGCCTTCAGGCCAAATTTTTTTTATACTTAGCTGTGTGTTTTGAGCTGCGTAGAGCACAATGGTCGAGTCTTGGGCTTGGCGATCGTGGATTGGCTGAAAAATTGACATAGGTTACCATGCTGCTAGGTCAATTGGTACTTGACTATGCTATAAATATTGTGTTATTCCTGTGAATAAGTAACTGGTTTTTTTTTTTTTTAATATCAGTTAGAAAAATTGTTTTGGGTGTAGCAAATCTTGAGACAGGGAAGTCATGGGGATCAATCCTTATCCTGAATACTTTCAAGGTAACTTTAGTTTGATACAGTTAATAATTATATACATACACACACACACACACACACATATATATATATATATATATATTTAGTTGACATGTTTATTTATAAATCTGTTTATAAATTCCTGGCAGAATATGTGTATATATATTCCTTTACATAGGTTTGTTTATTTGAAACAAGTGTTAAAAGTTATTTAACACTTCAATTAGTGTGTTATTATCCCTTTTTTCATTTTTAATATGCATATTATTTATATATAGATCTGTTTTAAAAAAAAAATTGTACTTGGCTTCCAGGTTAGGCAGAGGTGGAGTTGGAGCTTGGATTTTCATCTAATTAAAGGGTGTGAGGGTTTCAATATAACTATTTTAGGATTTTTTTTTTTAATTTCAAGGTTGGAATAGTTCCATTCCTGAACTGTCCTTCTTACATGCAGGTAGGTGGGTAGGCCCTTGTCCAATTTTTTAAACCATGGCTCTGATACCATGTGTAAGGTCTTTGTCCCCATAAAGCCTTATATAACACTAGCTAAAACAATGAATAAAAACACATTATATCCTATGCAATTTAATCATAACTTATAATCATTTATTATTCAGCATAAATTAGATTTATTAATAGCATGTAAATAAGCGTATGTAACAAACACGCAACACCACATATTCATGAAAATACATATTAAAAAATACCTCGGTCTGATGCTAAATTCTCGCTCTTTGGTTGTCCTCTCTGTTGCTCTGCCCAAACTCTGCCAAAAACAGAATCTTCCTCCCTGCCAGCTAGGAACAGAGCCTGTCCATCTCCCTAGCTCTAGGATTTCATGAGGATTCCTGGCCCCTGAGCCCAAAACTCCCAGCAACGTGGTGCACCCCTGTAACAATCCAACCAATCTCCAAAACTAGAAAAATATGAAACCGAAAATACAGTCCTTCCCCCGAATAATGCTCCTCTCCCAAAATTTCATAAGTCCTCTGTTTGAATGTCTCTCCCCCTCATATCCTTCCCCATTCACCGCCTCCTCCTTCATTTAATGTCACCCACCTTATCACTCCATTTAATACCTTATCCCTCCATTCAATACCCTATCCACCCATTTAATGCCTTATCCTTCATATGTTAAGTTCTCTAATAAATAAATAAAAATTATTAAGCTTTTAATTCATTACCCAAACCTTTAATGAGTTAATTAAT
>SNQJ01S0161105.1:19958-31075 GCA_010110895.2 Picea sitchensis | reverse complement strand
TTGTTGTATAATGTAGGAAATGAGTGTCGCGGGCAAGAAAACTAGTTCCGTAGCGCAAGGAACATACCTATGCTTAATGCAAGGAAGCATGTGCGGGATAATGACACTCGGGGGATGTTACCTCCAGGGATAAGGTGTCAAGTTTCAAAGGCATAAAATGCAAGGCTGGGGCTAATAGGAATGTATAAGTAATTGGTTCAACGATAACATGTTGAAGCTGACATTAGGCCTAAAAGCGCAAGCAACCAAAATGCAATGCAATTACAACTCAAATTCAAGAAGTACACTTCCCATGACGGTATTTTTCGTAAGTTTAGTCTTCATGGTCCGAAAAAGAATAAAATAATACCAAGGAGAACTCTTTTGGCCCATAGTGGTCCAGAGTATTCCTTTTTTGTAGATAGTCAGTTCGGTCCGGAAAAGGGTTAAACTTATACCGAAAAGATGTCTCTTCAAATCCATTTTACAAGTGTGACAGAGACAAGATCACTCAACCATATTTTTATATTTAAGGAGTCTAAAAAGAGCTTAACTATGGACTCCCTCGTCCTTTTTCGTAAGTTTAGTCTCTTGAGCCCGAAAAAGTATAAGACGAAACATAGGAGAACTCTTCTATTCTGTAGACTAGAGTATACCTTTTTTGTAATTAGTCTATTCAGTCTGAAAAAGGGGTAAACTTATGCTGAACATACGTTCCTTCAGGACCGTTTGACGAGTGTAAAAGGAACAAGGTCACTTGACAATCTTTTCAATTTTAAGGAGTCTGAAAAGAGCTTAACTATGGACTCCATAATGTCATTGTGATCAGCATGTAAGGGAGGAAGTCTCGCGGGTAATGGCCAGAACAAGAGTGAGTAATAAGTATGAATTTCAAATGCAAACTCATGGTGGGGATAAACAAGACTCATGAGCCTAAAAACAAACTTGCAGCAAGAGCACTAGAATACAAGGGGATTCTAGACTAGAGTGCTCATGGAATGTAGGCTCTACCATCAATAAAAAAATGATTTTGAGCAAAGATAAAAGTGCCATCACTTGTTAATGGGGTCAACCCTAGGTTTAAGTGGCAATGGAAATTGATAATGCAAAAAGTTCAGATGAATGCATCCTACCCTAAATGTCAGTTATGAGAACATTATTTGCCTAGGGCCTTTTAAAAATTTCAGCCAATCGATGAAAAAAATATGAAGAGCATATATATTAACCGAAGACCTGGAAAAAGGACCATAGCACTACAAAAGATATCCATCGGTTGAAAATTTTGAAAAAATCTTGAAATTATAGGAAGTGGGTTTTTAAAATTTAATGAAACTTTGTTATATTTACCCATTTACTATTCATTTTTACCATTTTACCCAAAACAACAACCAAAGTGACCAAAACCATTGGAGTGATAATCAGATAAACGTGGAGCTTGGAGAAACTCCACCTCTTTTCACCGTACACAAGTAAGTAATCTCACCTTATATTGCATTCCATTAACTTATTTCCTCAATTTCTTACAAATTTTAAGCTTAATTTCAATTTTTTTAGGACGACTCTGCACATCCACAACTGGTGGAAACACTGTCGTGGATATCTGTGACTGTTGTAACTATAAGCCACAGATGCCCAAGGAAGGTTTTGAAAAAGAGAAACTAACTCAAAAATGTATTGGCCAATAAAAAATATGTCTGTCCTTTGGAGAGAACACAAACACGAAGAGGTGGACCGGGTAGTGTCTGACAATGATGAGGCAAAACAAACTCTACATTCATGTGGCATGTATAAGTTTTTCCAAATTGGTGGCATGAGGGCACAAAGGAGATTATTAAATATCTTGATTGAATAATGGAGCCCTGATGTCGAGGCATTCATGCTCGCTGGACAGTCTTTGACCATTACGGTTGAAGACATCTACTTCATTACCGGTTTGTCTAGGAGAGGGGAAGTGCCAACTTCCAATCTTGTGGAGGAGGCCGGAGTATCAACGACTTTATCAACGAGTATCGTGATGCCAAGACTAAGAAGAGTGGCTCTCAAGTGGCGATCAAACATGTCACCAACTTGAGTGTCCAAGTCATCTTATATAACTTGGTTAGGATCGTGGGATCCAACTCCTTACACTTGGCGTCATGGGTGCAAATGCAATATGGGGTTGAATGTGTATGAAACACTATGTATGACTATTTCACTACAATGCTTAACAACATGAAAGCACAACTTACTGACTGCAAGCTTAAGAAATCTAAGAAATTCTGCTTCGGGAGTGTCCTATGCATGTTCTTTTTTGAGTTGGTGCACATGATGAGCCCACAAACACACATACGAGGAAACTTATGACCATGGCCAGTGATGGAACGATCTCATAGCTCACCTAGGAGGTGGAAATATTTCCAACCCCTATGATGGAGACTTCTTTAGCTGGCGGGAGCGACAAACTCCCTTCATCGAGGACTATCCTTATGCAAGCATTGATTTCACTAATGACCCAAACGTCATCATCCCTGCTGTAGATGAGTTATAGGATATAGGTAACCTTTCATTTTGTGTTTATTTAATTTTTAATTTTCAAATGTCTGATTATTTCTATCTTTTTGCGAGATCCAAAATACTAACAAGTACTTTACTTTTATGCAGACAAAGCACCTGTGAGACCGGACAATGTCCTGCGACATAGCCGACAAGGTAGAGAGGAGGTAGGACCTAGTGATGATGTAGTTAGGACTTTGCATAGTGTGGACAAGAAATTTGAGGCCCTCATGCACAATGTGCCCATGGCTAGCATTGATGACCTCCCCGTAGGCATGCAACTCCATGTCGTGGGGGTTTCCAGACCATGGGTCCGATTATTCCGACGTTTGACAAACACCATTATTTGTTATGATAGGGTGCACCGACCTCAAGCCTAAGCATATTATGTGCTCATAACACAATTTTTGTACTTGTATAACATTATATGACACTCAGGGGCCAAGAGGCCCCATGCTTTGTACTTGATGGATTAGATTTTGATATATATCTATATATCTATCTATCTATCTATATATATATAATTTTTTTGCGTTATATACATTTTGTATCTTGCAAATGTTAATATTTACATGTGATTGTGTGTGTTTACTTTACTCATGATATAAATGCCAATCTAAAACATAATTAGCGTAGGCATCAACTAATTCATTATCTCTCCTAGGAACATGTTCATAAGTAATAAAATCAAATGAACGCTCCAGAAGCCGTACCTTAAGGAAAAACTATAACAACACTGGATCGCCTACTTGATACATGTCATTCAACTGTGAAATAGCCAATTGCGAATCCATGAACACTTGGAAGGTGATTAATGCCACTTGACAATGCGTCTCACAAAATTTCAATAACAATGCTATACTCGACAACGTTGTTAGTGGTTTCCCCGAGACACACACCTCCAGTGGACACTAGCTAACTAGAAGGTGAATAAACCACCCAAGCAGTGAATGCTAAGTGTCGAGTATGGTGGCTAGCGGCATCCACGAATCTGAAGTAGATCAATGACTCCTTAGGCATCTGCCACACAATAGAAGCACACCAATCACTAATGCAACAAAAGTATGAAGAAAACTTCTAAACAAAGCTATATACAAAATAAGTAATATTTGCAAACGTGTTAATGCTCAAGCCCTCATGCTGAAGCATAATACTTCTTGAGATAGAGCCCATTTCTGGGCTCCGAAAACACATTACCTTCATAATGTGCGAGCTCGTAAGATCCTTTTTCTAAAACCCGTCGCATGACATAAGGGCCATACTACATAGGGATAAACTTTCCTACCCCCCACGAAATCCTTGTCCTGTTCATAGACCAACACAAGGTATCCCTCAGAGAAAACCCTAGGATGAACAGATTTATTGTATTGAAACTTGACACACTTTGTTCGCTAAAGCTGCATATCGATCCTGCTCGTCAAGATGTTCAAGATAAACTAAGCGCTCCTCGATCCGAGTCGTATTAGGAAGGCGCTCAACCACTATTTTAAGTGAAGGAACCTCACATTCAATCGAAAAAACTACTTACACCCCGTGGACGAGTTGGAAAGGTGAGAAACCAATAACAGTTTTGAACGAGGTCCGGTAAGCCCACAAGGCCGAGTATAACATCAAGTGCTATTTCATTTGAGTTAAGTTAACTGTTCTTCTTAGTATCATTTTTAATGACTTGTTCATGGATTCAACTTGACCGTTGGGCTGAGGATAGTAGGGAGACGAATGCTCCTGTCTAAACCCTAGTTTTGATGCTAGATCCTACATCATGCGATTCTGAAAGTGACTTCCATGGTCGGTGACAGTCTCTCTCGGAACCCCGAACCTAGCTATGACCTAATTAAAGATTGAGAGTGTTGCAGTTTTCTCGTCATTAGCAAACATTGGCATGGCCTCGACCCACTTAGTAAAGTAGTGTATGACCGCAATAATGTAACGATGCCCCCTAGCCAAAGCCAGGTGGCATGTCATGAAATATACCCCCCACTTGGTGATGGAGCCGACAATAATAATGGGAAACATGGTAGCGTGATGCGTGTGCATTTTCTTAGTGAAAATTTGACACGGGTGACACTTCTTAACCGCTTCTATAAATCTTTGGAGATCGTGGGCCAAAATTACCCTACGCACAAAATATTTTGGGTTGTTTCCAACCGAGATAGGTGACCGCCACATGCTCCACTATGGAATTCATTGGAAATAGCCTCCGCTTCTTCAAAAGTCAAACAACGACGAATAATCTGTCCACCCCACACCGATACAACATGTCAGCGATGATGAGATAGTTTTTAGCCATGTGACGAACTCGTCGTTGCTCGTCTCTAGAATAGTTTGGAGGAAACTTCAGGGTCTGGAGATATATAAGAATATCCCCATACCATGGGTCAGACGAAAAAAGGAGGAAAATATGCTCATTCAAAAATGAGTATGTCATTTTGCTTTCCTCACTCTTAACTAGGAACTCTGACATTAACTCTGCAAAGACCAAAGACTACTTAGACTTTGCATACACAAATTCCAAATCGAACTCCTTAAGCACAACAATCCATTTGTTGTACTTCCCGCCAATAATTCGCCTAGTCAAAACATATTGGAAAGGATTAACAACAACAATAACGGTTTTCCTACATGGCAGATTATAGTATCGAAGTCCCTGAACAACATGGAATTCTACCAAGGCCAAATTTTCAATGTGTGAATACATGATTTCAGAACCTATCCATACGTGACTTAAATAATAAATGATGTGCTCCTGGATCTCATTAGCTTCTTGAACAAGAACCATGCCAATAGATGATTCAATGGCTGCCAAATACAACAAGTAATCACGATTGTAGTTGGGGGTACTCAACAAAGGAGTCCAAACCAAAGATTTCTTTAACATATCAAATGAACATTGTACGACTTCGTCCCAATAAAATGGGATCCCTTTCTTCAAAAGGTGCATGAAACATTTCGTTATGTTGGCGTAGTTCATCACAAATCACCGAAGAAAATTTGCCTTTCCCTTTAGGCTCTGAATTTGTCTAATCATACGCGAGGGAGGAAAGTGAGTTATTGCCTCTACCTTCAAGGGGTCAACCATGATCCCTTTTGTCGAAATGATGAATCCTAGAAGACAACTAGAGGTCACACAAAAAATACACTTGTGTGAATTCAATCAGATCCTATAGAAACAACATTGTTCAAAAATTAAATGGAGGTGTAAGAGATGTTAGGCCCTCTTGCGCGAGTGATCCATGAGATCGTCTAAGTATGCCTCCACTATATGCTTCAAGTCATGAAAAACAAACATCATGGCCTGCTGGAATGTTGCACTAACATTTATAAGATCAAACGAGATTTTCCTGTAAGTGAAAGTACCCCAGGGACATATGAATGTTGTTTTGTGTTGGTCTTCCAAACGAATTTCAATCTGTTTGTAGCCAGAAAAACTATTCATAAACGAGAATATTTCACTCCCTGCACACTCATCCAAGACCTGATCAATGAATGACGTTGGAAAGTTATGTTTAGGACAAGCCCTATTTAAGTCCCTAAAATCCATGCAAACACAGGTTGTACCCTACTTCTTATTAATGAGAACACGGTTGGAGACCCATTTTGTCAGAGGAATTGGGTAGATAAATCCTGCATTAAGCAACTTTTCGACTTCTACTTTTATTGCTGCTGCCTTTCTTGGGTTCATAGGTCTCAATTTTTGTCGAACCGACTTTCCATTTTCAGAGGTTTGAATCTCGTGTTGAACTATTCGAGGATCAATGCTAGACATTTCCTCATAAGACCATGCAAACGCATATCAAAATTCCTTAAAGAGTGCCATATATTGAGTGATCTCGTCCCGTGAGCATTCTTCTCCAATAAATACTTTCACGACAATTTCATAATTCTTAGAAATGTTGACTGGGATTGTCTCTGATATATTAGCCATGTTTCCTTCGGCATACACACCATGTCCGACCAAGGGATTGACTACTCCATCAACACTTCCAACAATGGCTGATTTGAACTCTCCATTCTGTACTCGACTGAGCTCAGGGAGGAAATACGATCTATGATGCAAATCCCCCCGTCGCCTTTCAACTCTGACCATTGCCTCGATGATTGATTCATCCGAAGGAAAGATGGTATCTAAACAGTCTTGGGAGCTTGAAGAGTTTTGAGCCCAAATAGGCTAAGGAAAGAGATCATCCTCCTCGATGATTGCTGGAGTTTGATCTAGGTCTGTTGTGGCCTGTTGAATGGATTGATAAGCTATTTCAGTTGCAGACAAGGGTTTGGCCATCCCGACATGGAATCGACCTTTGACCATACTAGATGGTGAGGGAAGGGCCCATGGGTCCTGCATATACGATGTTTTAAGCTAATCAACCCTATTAACTAGAGTAGTGTGAACGTACAAAATTAGTGTGGGAGATTCAAAAGATCCCATAAGCGAAGGGTACATCCCATAACCGATGCTCTCAGTGGACACCTGAGAGTTTTTAATCCAAGGGACAGTGGTCCCATGGTTAGCTGCCAAGTTAGAAAGGTTGGATGCCCTCTGATCGATGGTCACAATTCTTCTCTCATGGGGAAAACATATAATCCGAAATATTGTCGAGATGACAATCATCATGGCATATGTCCAACTTCTTCCTAACAACAAATTATAGTCGAGTGGCACGTCGACTACTTCAACCTCTACACAAACAAACTTCCCCCCTAGTGTAACCAAACAAGACGGAATTAGACCATGTGGCCAAAACAAACATCCATCGAAGGCAGTCAAGAGTGTAGGATAGGGGGTAAGTTCAGGAGAACCAATATCTTTCCAACATGAAAAAGACATTACACACGCTGAAGCACCTTCATCAATGACAGTTCTCTTAATTAATATATTATTGTAAATTTGAAAAGCTACATGATATAGAAGGCATGACCTCACATTAGTAGCATAAAACTTCATTACGAGTTGACTGGCGGAATCTGTAGCTCCTACGGTAGATAACGACGTAGGGCATTGTGAGGGGAAACTTTGGAGTACGTCCAAAGCAGACATTGCACATGGTGTTTGAGCCAAATCCTCAACAATTGAATAATTGGGAGCGACTCTTGCATTAGGGTTATGCGTTATAAACACCCTTATGTATGTGTGGTGCTTGCTCTTTGTCAAGCTTCTCTATGTGGAGAGGATCCTGATCCTCTGAAGTTTTCTTACCCTTCTCGATCAACTCTATATTATCATAACTCTGAGACCTTGTTGATAAATCCACATCTTTTAGCTTCGAATGGATAAGCATGCTTACTACTCCTTTATATCCATCAGAGGGGGGAGCACTTGAAGTGCCCCCTTGTGGTTGAAGTTGGAAGAGCCAACCTACAAATTTCACCGTTGTGGGAAAGGGTTCTTCAACACAACAAGCTGCTGCTTTTGATTCAAATTAATCAGGTGTTGGGCTTCTTCCATTTGTGGGCATTGATGTGTAAGGTGATCATAATTACAAAGCTTGCAAGGAAAATTCACCTTCCTTTTTTCATCCTTGCCCCCCTCAACATTTTTATCTGACTTTTTGTTATTTCCCCCACCACCTTTCTTACCCTTTCCTTTTCTCTTTTCTATGGTTTGCTGAGAACCCTTTGAAGTCTTTGTTTGGATAGAATATACGTCAGAAGACTGGGTGGCAGGGGTGGTCGAGCCAGAGTTTGGATTCGCCGCAGGTTGCTGAATAGAATTTTTTTGCATCTAGCCAGTGGCCAGATCTGGGACTTTCATTTGAGTAGAAACCATTATACCATCGACACGTGGGTTAGACTTTAGCTTTGCCAAGTTGAGAGTAGATCACGATGCGTTCGACATAATCTCATAGAGCATGCTTGACTGAGAGTATATGAGCTCTAACTGCTACGCCCGAAAGATTACTTGTTCCTATGAAAACACTTATGAAGTTGCGACGTCCTTCGAAATATAGGGGAGTGGGGTTTTTAGGAACCATTCAAGGAGGAACTATGGTGGAACCATAGCCTTAATCAAGATCCTTCTTCTCCTCCATTCCTGAATGTGATAAAAAATGTGCATGACATTATCTTTTTCAAAATTAGCCAATAATTTTGTCTTGGCATCGTACTGGACAGGGAGTTGGAATTGGTTTAGGAAAACCATGTATAAATCACGAAACGTCGAGTACTTCACCCTCTCGAGTTCAATATACTGCTTGGAAGTGCCTCCAATGAGAGTACGCTAGAACAAACACAATTTAATCAAATTGTCATTGAGCCAGTTGGATGAGCACCACAAGTGGAACGTCATCACATGGTCCTGTGGATCCTTGCCACTTTTCCCTTCAAACTTGGGTATGTCCGAAGGTAGTTTGGTTGGGACCACATGTCGGCTAGGATCATGACGAATGTGATCATTCAACAACTTGGATAAGTCTAACGAATGTAGCGTTGTCATAAATGGTAATCGAGGCTGCGTCATTGACTGATGAGCGACCTGAAAAGAAGGTACCGAGTTGTAACTAGCACCAGGTTGCAAGAAATAGTTTTCTATCGAACCAAAGCTTGGGATAAAGCCTTGTTTCCCTAGGTTAAATAGAGGAAATCCTCCACCCATCTGATTCCCTAGAGGAAAAATGGGGTTACCTCCAGCGGACCCCCCATGGATAGGAAAAAATCCTTGCATGGGGGTAGGCTGATCGAGAAAGGGGTTGCCTCCTTGTGACATCCCCTGAGGGGGATTCCACTGGAATTGAAGAGGGGTACTCCCTAATGGTGCCCCTAGCGAGGATAAAGGTCCTTTCCATGGGACAAATTGTCCTTGGAAGGGGTTCCCCCCTATCGACATCGTGGACGCGGTGAAAGGGTTATTCCCAAACCCACTGTAAAGTGTGAACGGGTTCGATGTAGATGACCTACAAGTGGATTGGGATCCATTACCCATAGAGGCACCCCAACCCTAGGGATGATTTTGAGGATGGAAATTTATATTAACATGTATAAAACTTGGGCTAATCGTACTAGTCCTTAATATGCAGGGTTAGGGCCTTAAAATGGAACAGGTCCACTTCCAATGAATGGATATGATAGAGAAATGTGACCTCCACCCCACTAAAGGGTTGGTAAGGAGCTAGAATTATCCCCGCACCAACATTCGAATACTGGGACGTTGGTTGAGAACTAACCAACGCGTTAAGCACATCCATTGATGACATTCTGTAAGAGAAAACGTTCATTGTCGATGAAAACAATGTCGTTTCACTTGAAACTCGAGTGGGACTAACAACCGATAAATAAATTATGCAGGTTGTCATGGCGATGGTGGAATGAACCACATTTGTCATTTGACCTGACATAACAGGAGGAAATATTCCCCTGGTAACTATCGCTGAGGTGGGATTTGCAGGGGCTCTCGACCCTGACACTGATGGAGTGCCATCCATAATGGCCCAACGAAGAGGGATACTATCAGAGAAGTTTGATCCTAGAGGTGGGAATCGTACAACCGGAAATGAGAAATTCCAAGGTAATGGAGAACTAAAGTGTGGAGCGAATTCGTCAGCTCCAAGATCCTCAACAATTACCTCTTCTGGTTCTAAGACATTAAATTTTAGAGAGTTGCGGTCTATGATATCAGTCTGACCAACCGGTAAGAAAGTGTTGGACTGATCAAGCTGACAACTTTGTGGAGGCGGGGGAGAATTATTCCTAATCTCTTCCTTGGGTGGAAGACCTTGAATTCTCCTCGATCTTCAAGGTGGTAGGTTGGCCACTTTGAGTGATCAAATCCTGGTGACAATCGACTCATCTTCCTAAAGTTGAAACTACATTCATGAGACACACCATTACAAAGCCCTAAAAGACAAGACAAACACAAAGAACTTTGTCAAGATTCAGACTCAAGTGGATTAAGTCTTGGGACTGGAATAACGACAAAGTGGACTCGAGCTCTTTGGGACGAAGGCACGGGTTGATTAAGTCCCGTGGACCAATGCATGAAGGTATGAGAAGTAGTTATCTTGATCTCCACATATCAACCTTATTTGGTGTAAGTACGCATGCTTCGCGGGACACCCTCCAACAGTACTAAAGTGTGTGATACAAAATCTACCCCAGGTAATACAAAAAGCCCCCGCAGTCACCTTGTGATATACCTAGGAGAAACAACTTTGGTTACCAGCTCACAATCGGTGCCCTGGGGGGTATAGTCGACAGTCAAGATTGAGAGTGTGGGAAGGGTAGCAAATCCCGAAGCCTCGAAAGCACCACCTCTCACAAAGGTATGGGTACAGTCAAAACCGCCAATACACGATCTCTCCACTATGCTAGGTCTAGCTCTGGAGGGGAATCTCCTCAAATATTCCTTATGTGATCTCATGTTTAACTCCTGTGTTAGAGGAGCTTATAGACCAACCTATACGAAAAATGGATTCTTCACTCCCTATCTCAGACACTTATGTTTGTTTAGTGGCCTTGGAGAAATTTAATCTCCAACCTGCACCAAGGCCCTAGCCTAAACTTGTTCGTTCACCCTAGAAAAATGAAAGTTTCTAATAGATTTTAGTTACACATTCATTTTCATGGGCCGTTCTTTACTCAGAAAGGGTGTAGATGCAACTTTGGTGATGTTTAGA
>SNQJ01S0161105.1:0-13359 GCA_010110895.2 Picea sitchensis | reverse complement strand
AATGAAAATGTCTCCTTGGTATATATAGGAGACTAGGAGGTATAATTACAACTAATGGAATAAATCCGACATAAATAAAATAACATTACTAATGTAATATGCCCCAATTAAGGGGTAATGAGCCAATATTAGGGCTTAACACCCCCTTTTTTTCCACCTATTCTCATACCGAGATATCCGCAAAGCCGTTTGGATGATGGACAACTAGAAAATAAATGAATGAGGAAGGGTTCCAAGTAGAACTCTTCAAGCAAAAATCTTCATGCTATGGAAAACCATATAGTAGACTTATTCAACCATGTGGTCTGTACGTGTTTTCCACAATCTTGGTCACATCACATTATTCACCTGATCCAAAAATAAAGCTTTGGCATGGATTCCAATAATTACAGGACGATCATGGTTGGCCACACATTTTCCAAACTCTATGCTAAATTCCTCCATTTGAATCTCTCCAAAGAGATTGAGAGGAGGAAACTTAGAGCCTAAGGGTAGGCTAGATTTTGACATGAGCACCAAGCCATTGATCACATACTCACACTCAGGGCCATCATTCAGGAGGTGTGGCATCATTCTTCGAAAGTTTACTATTTCTTTTGTACTTTCAAAAATATTTTCATTCAATCCCGAGGGATGCTTTGTTCCAGAGACTCAAAGATAATGGCACCTCAGAGACCTTATTGTCAGCCATGATGCACTCATACAATTAAATTATTGGTCATCTATGCAAAACACATGAGATATCTTATTTGGTTAGGAAGACCATTTGGTTCAAACAGGTTTTCCCCCTGTCCCCCACATTGTTTGGCATCTACATTGACGAGTTGGAGTCCTTATTGCATGAGAACATATAGGAAGGAGATGGGTTCCTTCTCCACCAGGTCCTCATTTCTATCCTATTGTTTGTGGATGATGTGATCCTTCTAGATTCATCCCCTGAAGGATTGTAGAGATAGCTAGATGCCCTAGCCCTCTTTTGCGACCTTCGTCAATTGACAGTCAACTAGGGTAAAACCAAGGTCACGATCTTCAATGGGTCGAAGAAGATCCTCTTTGATCACTGTCTCTTTTTGAGAGGAGAGGATATTGATATCGCCAACACTTATACTTATTTAGGGGTATTGTCCACATGACCTTGCTTTATTTTGTGGCATGCACTTCAACCCCGAGTCAACAAGGGCTATGGGTCCTTGGCCCTTCTTGAGAGGAAATGTTTCTAGAACCATTTTTAGGACATATCGTCCAAGATGTCACTCATGGATACTCTTGTCCGACCCATATCTCTATATAGTTCTGAGGTTTGAGGACCTATTTTACTAGAGTCTGATTGGTCTTTGTTGATGCAAAAATGCGCAAATAGACCTTGCCTGCAAAGAGTTGCAATGCACTTTATAAATTTTATTACTATTATTATATAGATAATAACTATAGATGGGATCCATTATAAGAGAAACCAAGCTAAGGTGAATTTTTATTCCTCCTAAAGATGTTGTTTGCATACAATTACTTCGATAACAATGAATTAATGATTATCTCTTGAAATTCCATGATTATTACACATATGCATGATTAGTTTCTTTAGACAAATGAATGATACAAAGGAACATGTGATTTTTCTACAAAATTTATTTTGCATCAGACCATTTACATCATTACCATTTCAAAGAAAAAGAAAAAGAGTTCTTGCACAGGTGCTATGCTAATTGGGGTTACAAATCTCTGAACTCTTTATTATAATACTAAGTTTAATGATATGCCAAAGTGGTTGAGGTAGCTTATGTTATGGTATATATATATTGTTTTGAGCACATAGTCTCATGTCAACATGTAATATCATGGGTATCGTTTGCATATAAGCTTGGATAGAGTTGGCATGTCATAATGATGGTTATGATCTTGGTGTCATTTGTTTAAAAGTGCTCGACATTTTGCTAAATTATTGAATATGGTATAAACTTCGAACTATGAATTAAGGACAACTTTGAATACACATATGTTATGGTAGGTGATGAGATTTGGGATTTGATACGGTGTTATGTGGATTCCACCGTGTAACATGTGATTGGGTATATACTATAGTTGAAAGGTTGACAAAAGTTATGGTATTCCCATCCGATTTTGTAGGTGACGTGAAATTAATGAGAGTGAATGCATACCCCGCAGGGTTTTCTCCCGAGGTTTACCACCTTTTATTGCTTGTTTGGTTTTTTCGAAACTATCTAGAGCCGATAATTGATGGTTTGAGCTCAAAATATCTATTGGTAGTTGAATAAAAATCTTGGGAAACTCATTCCTAGTTATTTAAGCATCTTTGAACATGTATGGACTTTTTGACTCCTCTTGCATAAAAAAATATGCTACTTTGCTGTGATAATTTCGAAAAATTGGCTATGTTTGGTCGCATATGGTGTGTATGTGAAAGATGTTGTATCTGTATATATTCTGGGTATAAATAAAGTTGTGAATGATTAATTTTTGATAAGATATCAGTACCGAGTTCGTTTGGGTGTCTATCATAACAATAAACAAATAATTCTTGTCCAAATTTTGGTCTTGTTCTGGGTATGAGTTATAAAGGAGATGTGCCCTAGGTTTGCATCAAAATATATGGATGTTGTGTGGTTTTGAGTAAACTCACATACGAATATGAGTATGAGCTTGACCTTGCATTCAACTCAACATTGTCTTTGCTTGTTTTATTTTGATGGATTATGGTCTCAACAACTGGGTTATGACTCTGTATGATTTCAAATGGTTTTAAAAGGGAATTCTACTGTCTTGCACTCAACCCAAAATTGTTATTTCGACATACGTTTTGATTGCTACTGTATATGATTTCAAAGATATTTTTTTTGGGCTTGTTTAGACATATTGCAAGCACATAAATGTAGACTTTCGATGAACATTTGATGTGGGAAACGATTGTTGGTTTCGAGTTTCATAAAACCTTCTTCACTCTCGACTCATGTTGATTGTCACCATTTCTTTGATTTTGCTTATTGCATTTTGAACTCTGTAAACACACATAGTACAAGGTGATGAACGATGAACAATGTTCTCAATATACTATGATGAAGTTTCGAATCTCCGTGTATAAGCCTTTGAACAAATTTAACTTGGATATTTATTAAATTTTTTCAAATAAATAAGAAAAGTGTAGCTACAAAATTATTATGATGTGAGAAGCTACATGAGTTTGTTTTGATGGTGAATTACCTGCATTATGTAAGAACATTGATCATTTCATTTCCCTTCCATAATTCCACTTTTCGCAAATTACAAATCCTATTATGTCCTAATTCATTTGGTTCCCATGTTCTAGTTTTATATTAATAAAAAAAGGAGGTCATTATGTAGAAGGCCAAATTAAAATTAAAATTGATAAGGAAAATGCTTCAAGTATGGAACAATGAGTTTTTGTCGGGTGACAAATGCAAACTATTTGATTATAATATTATAATAATTGATTTTAGATGATTGAATTTTATGAACTAATTATGTAAAAGAATAATATTTGTTTCTTCCCTTTTCATAAAATCATTTTTCGCTCAATACAATCCTATCACATCCCATATATCATGTATTATCCCTATTCTAAGTGGTATCAGTTGTGAAATAGAGATCAAGCAATTTAGTGGTGGATGATATATATAGAGTAATTGGATTGATTGCATGCATGATTGCGTGTTGACTAATCAGATCCAATGTTTTAAATTATTATTAGGAAAAGTAATTTGATGTTTGATTAGTCTTCTTGTTTCATATGCTGATCTAAGTTTCATTTTGGGAAATGAGTTTCTTCAGTAGGGGAAGTCATGGTAGAGGAAGAAACAAAGGTAGAGGACAATTTTTTTTTGGCAAAGGGGTAACAAAAGACTGAGGTTCTCAATACATTTCGATGCTGATTCTGAAAAATTCAATTAGATGTTGCAAACTAGTTTTCTCAACCTAGCAGGACTAAGAACCTTCCATCCACATCCCCAACCTGAGAGACCTCCATATTAGCCTCATCCTAGCATTTCAAATGTTCATGTCCCAACTCATGTGTCCTTGCAACCAGAAGTCCTAGTTAATGATGGTTGAGGTGATGTTGTTCAAACTCTTCCAGTTCATTATCTAGGATGGCCCACAATGTCATTACCATTACCTCCTCCTCCACTTAAGAAACATGTCCAACAAATTGCCTCTATTCCATCCCATGCTCACTCTTCTCATTCAAGCCGAAAGCTCAAGACAACCATTCATGAGCTAAATTCAAGTAAAGGTAAAAAAAATGCTACTATATCTGAATCATCCGATGATTCATCCCATTCAATGACATCCCATGCTCACCATCCTAATGATCACCCCGATGCTTTCAGTGAGGTTCACGCCAAGGCATCTAAGGAACACAAGTCTGTTAAGGCAAGCTCACATACAAACATGACATTATATACGATGAGTAGTGAATAGAAGCAAATTGCCTCCCATAGCAAATATGGTTTTTGATGTGACAGTGTTATTTATGACTGTGGATAGTTTATTCACATTTTCATCTTTTTTGGACAACATGGCACTTATATTTTGACTTTTGGAAAGCAGGATAATATTTTATTTTTGGCAAACAAATTTTACTTATATGATATATATGGATGACATTTTAGGAGATACAAGGGTTGTTCTAAATCGATATTTCTATGCTCATGTATATATTTGATGAGGTGGCATGCCTTATTTATTTAAATAATGTGGAGGAACAAGGAGGAAATTGAAAATTTAAGGATCATTAAAAGAATAGGGGTCCCACATATTAATTATTATTTATATTACCCTTTATCTATTTATTCTATTTATTTATTATTTGTCCCTAAATAACTAAAAGTAATTTGTGACTTAACTAAAAGTAGTTGAGAACTACCACAACTACTTTGAGGAAATAAAAGAGAAATCAATTGAATGGACAAAAAAGGGGAGAGAGAGCAAGGAAATGAACTTCTAATAAAGGTTTGCTCTTTTACTTGTGAGATTAATTACTTTCATTCATTTCTGAATTATCATAGAGTCTTAACCCTTTTGTTGATAGAAGGGTCTTATTGAAGGTGGCAAGATTAAGGTTTGAGAATCATTTCTTGAGAAGCATGCTTCAAAAGGTTACTCATTTTGTCTTGATAGTCTGTGTATTCTGATATGCTTATGAGTTAGTTTTTTCATTTCTGATTAAGGATATTTTGCAGAATCAAGAAATGGTGCGTATGTGGCTAGTCTGATCTAGCATCTATAATTTTGGTCTCTTCTTGACATCAGAGTCTTGTGTGTGGTGCTCACCAAATATTTCTAAATTTAATTTTGGTCCTTACCCTCGTAGGGGTATGAAAAAAGGGTTCTGGTTGTAACTTGAAATGCAATCAATAAAATGGATATGCTGATTTTTGGTCTCACTTGTGTATTTTTCTGTACTATTTATCAGATTTACACTCTGCTTGTTATTTAATTTCTCATACAAACAAACAAACATTTTTCTTTACTTTCTTTATTTTACATTTAATCATAAAAAGACAACATTGGTTCCTAATATTTATTGCTTGAGAATAAATTGAAAAATTTGACCTTGGCTATAAACATAGGATTATAATCCCGCTTATCTTGACCTTAGCCAAGTAAGATTCGAAAAATGTTGGTAAAATGTTTCTCATATCTTTTCATCAACAATATTTAGTAGAGAGAATATAGATCCTCCTCCTTTATTACATCATTAGATGCAAGCACATAGTTCCTCAACTCATTGTCCTCGTAGAGTTTGTGCTCTCCCTTTCTAGCTTGAGATAGTGTTTGGTCTCATCTCACTCCTACACTATATTCAAAGATTTGCTGACACAACGAAGGGACGAGAATGGTATCCATACCGAGCTTACTTCTCATGGGATTCCATCACATCAACTAGATTTTCAGTTCAATATCGGTGTTGGGACACCGTGGTCTCGAATCTCCTTGTATCTATGGGTATTATGATGGACCGACTCCCCCCATTAAGATATTCCCTGGGTGGACTTGGCCACCTCTTACCTACCAAACAAGAGATGAATACAATCATTCGATAGGATATCTATGTTGACTCATAACCCATCACCTACTATAAAATCTTGCAAACATTTGCGAAGCCTATATATATTTAAAATATTAATGGCTACAATAGGTGGGGTCTCCTAGGAGAAAACAATGAAATGATAAATTCCTAGTATCACATTTCCTTCAACATTTTGGCATGGTATCAATTTCAGTTGAGGCATCATTTCAGATTTGGTTTTAATATCAGTGGTTTAATGATTCCTATCATTCTATGGTATTTGATGAATGAATATTCTCAAAATAATGAATGGTCTTAAAGGGATATATATATATATATATATATATATATATATATATATATAGATTAAAGGTTGATACATAATACTTGTTTGCATTGCTAGCAAGTGTATTGTATAATAGTTTTAAAAGACATCAAACTATCATTGAAATGACATCTGATAAGTTGCAAATATACTCTGTTTCCCCTCAACATTATGGTATCATTGATTGGAATCATTGGGCTTGATATCAAAATTATTCATTTACAAAAGGATATGATCCTTTGTTTTCCTATATGATTATATACCTGATAGCTTAGAATTGCAATGCTCATACTTACCATGGTATGCAAGGTATATCAAGATTGAAGTTTTGAGTGGCATAAATATGTTGAGGAGTTATATGGGGTTTTAATTTTGGGATTAACCATTACGTACACATGTTATTGCATATAATATGGATACAAAATAAAGTTCACTTGGCAATATTCATGTGAAAATGAACGATTAAAACATAAGTTTGGCATTGTATTAAAACATACATGAGAAAGGATTAATCAATGCATAGTATATCAATAGTGGATTTGATATGCGTGTTGCTATGGAATAAATGGTTTTCATAGTGCATGGCACGAGTTTAAAGGTTGATACCATATGGTTGTTATACCATACAATATGGTTCAGATTTGGTAATACTCATATGTGCATTGATATAACATAGTATAAATAGTTGATATACTTGGAATATCAACGTAATGGAGGATGAGATGGCCATGAATTCAATTTAAAGCGACCTGTGCATTAGTGTTGTTAAGCTCATGCTTTGCCACCATTGTTGGGCTAGGGTTATTGTCATTCATTTGGGTTTTTGGCTCTGAAGAAGAAGCTGTAACTTGGCTAGATAAACCGACCCCAGGTTCGTTGTTGCAACCATCTTGGCTCTGATAACTAATATAAAAACGACCATTGGACAAGGTAAGTACTCACTAGTTTTTGTGCATACTTTGCAAGTAATTTTGTTATTAAATGAAGTAGTCATAGCTATGGTTGTCTAGTAATGAGTGTGAAAGTTATCTCTCCATGTCTTTCGTTCATAATAAATTGTTTGAAAGTTGTGGAGAAATTAGCTGTTGTAGAATGTCATTCATGGGTTTTTGAGTCTACATTGATAACTATGGCCTTGTGTTTATACTGCTGCTTTCTGGTTCAACCAATCATTTTTCTTTATGTGCATTCTTAGAAAACACTTTTCTTTTTAAAGAAAAGGGGTTATAAGGAAAATTGTTTGAAATCCTAACATATATTGTAGCAAATGCATATTCTTGATATGGGTTCAAGCACGAACTTGCCTTAATATAAAACCAAGTGTTGACTTTTTGTTCGCTGTTGGAAAGGATTTCTGATATGCCCAACATTTGTCTTACCTTCTGTTTAAAGGGTTCTAGCTTGCGAATGAATTTATTTGGTAATATGATATTTGGTTTTGATACAATCATGTCCATTCTTTAGCTCTCAAATTTAGCTTCACTCTCAATTTACCTATTAGAGTAATGGGAATTATTTTGTTTTGGATTTGTTTTGAAAGCAAGCACATCCTGTGCTAAGCATTAACTTTGCTCTCTGTCAAAATATTGAGGCTGCACACCAATTGTTTCTCTTTGTGGATATAATACTAAGCCCATTGTTTTATTCTAGCTACATATTGACTCACATACATGACCTTTGCATTGTTAAAAAACCACAATCCTGAAAGGTCACGATTATATGAGTTGGGTTTACTACAAAAATTGGTATTGGTTGAGTTGCCAATTTGCTTTTAGTGCGACATTTGATGTTCAAGTATGATGCAGGGTTCGAGTTGTCACTAATCAAATAATAAAAATATTTTGGCAATGGAAACAAGATTAAAAGATATGTTAGCCAAGTTAAAGTTTTAGTTTGTTTTAATTACATAAAACTTGCATTTTCCCCCTCATTATTTTATCATTTTTAATACTTTATTCCCTTATTATCCCAATCATATTTCATTAAAGTCCCATGTTCTTCCTCCTCTGTTTATGTAATTAAAAATATTTATTGAAGAAGAATCTTTTAAAGAGGATTCAATAAACATTTTGTTGACATTGTTACAAATTTGTATATATGGTTTTCATGTTACTCCCAAGTCTCTTGATGATGTATAAGCATGGTGATTGGGTTGCTTTAAACTCTGATTATATATAATTTGAGTACGTGGTATTTGATGAAGATAATAATCTCGAAATATAGTGATTGATTTGAGAAATTGTTTGGAAATTTTCTCAAAATAATTCTTTGTTGATTATTAGCTCTGTACTGAAAAAATGTACAGGTCTATGTACAAAAATGTTGATCGTGTGTGAATATTGAACTTGGATTTTCATTAATTCCCTTTCATGAATATTGAAAATAAATTCCTTTGTCATTTATCTTTGTGATCTATATTTTCATTTATATACTTTCCCTTTTTCAAAAGAAATGTAGACTATTCATATGCAGAGAATTTTTCAAGAGATATACAGTTTGTATTTTGAAAATTGAAATAACAAGAAGGGTGTCTGTTGAATTATGAATTTTCTTCCTTGTTTTACATTATTCCTACTCATTTCTCCCTTATATGCTTTAATTGTTGTGCTATTCTCAAAGCCATTTCTAGATGTTTACAATATTGTGTCTTGTATTTTACTTCAAATTTTTTTCACTAATTGGAATGACAATGACAATTAGATGAGCTTTTTCAACTGAGGTAGAAACATAGGTGGAAATAGAGGAAATAGAGGAAGAAGGGGAAGATTACCAAATTTATTTTGGAAACAAGGGAGGCACAAGAGAATGAGGTTTTCCATATACTTTGATGCCAATTCTGAAGAATTTAATGAGCTAGTACAAGATGGCTATCTAAACCTTGGTGGGAAACCTACTTTGCCTCAGCCTTCAAATCCTCCTAATACACCTCTGCAACCACATCCCAACATTGCATATTTTCCTGATCCTCCTATCCAGCCAGCCAATGATGGTTGGGACAAAAAAACTGTAAATCCTCCCTCTGGTATTGCTCAATGGCCTAGTAATCCTCTTCCTCCTCCCCCTCCTCTGCATTAAATACCACATGTTGCATTTGTTGCTTCCATGGCCCATTCACCTCCTATAAATTACAAGCTACCTCCCAATGACCCCCAGATTGACAAGGAAAAGAAGCCTGCTACCTCTCCTAGCTCAGAAACATGTCAATCCTCCTCTATACACTCCAAACATAAATCGACAAAAGATAACAATTGCAAAAGAGAAATCACCTTCAGTGATATGTAGCCTGAAATGGTAAAACTGGATGAAAATAAGTCTTATTATGAAGACTTTCTCAATCTTAGGTCAGATGTGTCAGAAGGAAGAACAAAAAGAGATGATTTATTAAAAACTAAATACCCTCATTTATTTTAATTTGTGTTATGACATTACTATTTAGACACTTGATACATTTGTGACAGACAACAAGCATATGATAGTATTTTGAAAACTTTAAATATCATATCATTTTGATATTTTTGGGAGATACAAGTGTTTGCTGATTTGGTATATTTTGGATGGATTTCTTATTTTGATATATTTCATGATGTTGATATATTTATATTATTTAATCATTTTTGGAGTTAAAAGGAAAAAAATGGAAATAAAGAAGCAAAGACCTAGTGGGACCCACCTATTATTTAAATATTTATTACCCTTATAATAAATAAAGTTGTCTTATCCTAAATAAAGTTAATTAACTTTCCAAACAAAAGGTAACCCAACTACTTTATGAAGATATAAAAGGAGAGCAAGACAAAGAAGGCATGAGAAAATACAGAGGTAAAACTTATGATAAGGTTTTCTCTAGCCTCAAGTGAGATTATTATCTGTTCATTACATACTGAGTTTCATTAGAGCTGAGTTATGTTGTTGATAATAGGGTTATTATGAAGGTGGAAAACAAAAGGACTAGGAAGCATTGACTAGTGACATGCTCCAAGGTCATTCATTTTCTTGAATGTCTGTTTGGTTTTAGTTATAAATTCTAAAGTCATTTCAGTGCTAATTAATGCTAGTTTTGCAGAGTTCAAAACAATGATGCACATGTAGCTTGGATTGATCCAGCTAGGTTTTATGTTATAGTATTCGATTTGTTGACACTAGTTGTCTACACGTGAGTCTAATAAAATCCTTGACTTCTAAGTGTAACATTGGTCCAATCCCTCACATGGGTTTGAAAAGATATACTCAGTTGTAAATCGTATTGATATTAATAAAAAAGTTTGCTAGTTTCTTCTCACTTATGAGACTTTTATATTGATTTTTAGATTTATACTTTTTATATTTGGTTATCCTTATGTTTTCATAAATTCATTTTGTAATTACACTTTCTAATTTATTTAATTTTATTTTGTATAAAAGACACAAAATTTCGTATTTATAAAATAGCATCAGATCTAAGAATCACATTTATTGGGTTACGATAGAGATTTTTGACATGCTATAAACCTAGGGTTATAATCCCATCTATCTCACTTAGCCTGAGGAAATTAAAAAATGTTTGAGTAAGAATTTTTCCATTCTTTGCATCAACATTTATTTGGAGACCATATTGGGGTGTTCGCTTTACTCTCTAATTATTTTGTTTTTCTAATTTAATGAGTTTTCCTATCCCTCAACAACCAAACTTAAGGTTTTGTCTTCATGATCAAAGAAGTATCACTTCAGGTCTCTTTGATTTTTTTTAGAAACTACCCTCACCCTTGAAGAGCTTGAACATTCTTGGGAAGTTATCGCTCGTGATATTAAAATCCAAGAGTAGAGAGAGTCCTTTCAAAGGGAAGCTCGTAATCAACCTCCTCATTAGAAGGTTTTCTTATGACCACCCAATCTCATTCATCAAGATGAAAAAGAGGTGAGCCCCCTGAATTTGATCCTTTCTTTGAGATTGGAATAAGGAAGGCAATCCTAGAAAAACTTCATCCAAGGATTCAACAATCCCTATCTGATTCCAAGACTAAGGTTACAAGTTTATCGATATCTTTCTCTCCCAAGAAATCCACGATGACTTCATCTGCTGGTTCCGGTACTACTAGTGGACCTACTTCCTCACAAGATTCTTCCTCATCCTTGATTAGAAGCATGTATAGTCACTTTATTCCTGTTCAATCAACCACAAATCCTGCAAAAATGATCGAGTAGTACAATTTATTCTAGTTTGAAGATGATGCTAATGCTACATCGTGGCATGTCTCCTCTCCTTTAAATCTGAATCCAACTACCAATCCTCTTCTGATGTTTAAAGATCATTTTCCCAAATTCTTTGGCAGTGGAACCATCTCTTTCAATGAACATTTAGTCGCATTTTCAAATGCATGTCACAACATGGGGGAAAATGACAATGATACATGTATGAGATTATTTGTTAATTATTTAAAGGAAAGGTTGTTGTTGATTTCTTTGAATTACCGCCTAAAGTCTTTTTGACTTGGGATGAACTATCTTACTGGTTTAAATCAACTTATGGACAACCTCAAAATCCAATGGATTTTTTGAAAGATTACAAGAATCTTTTTTACAACAAAGGTGAAACTATTGAGTCTTTTAACTTACATTTCACTAAATTATATAATCAGATCCTGAAAATCATTCGACAACACAACCAAGCTAATTTAATTCACTATTACAATACATTACTGTCTTCTTATCACCATAGGTTAGAAGAGAAGAATGCTAACAATATAGGATCCGTTCTACAAACTTGTTTAGAGTTTGAGGAGCAGCTGACAATAACAAGTCTTCATGTTGAAGACTATGTCAAAAAAAATGAAATGTCAACTGTGATACAACTTGTACATGATATGAGCAAAAACATTATTTCTTTGGAGAGAAATGGGGTGACTTCTACTTCAACAAAATGCTCCTCCAAGGATTCCTTGAGAAATACAACTCATAGTTTTCAACCTAAAGAAATATTCTTAAGAACTTGGTGTAATTGACGTGAGGAGAATCACGATGAGAACACTTGTGAGATTGAAAAGAATGTAAGATAACACATCATTTGCAAAAGATATCATACAATGATTTCTGCCTTAGATTGGGCTCCTGAAGAGGATGTAATGATGGTTGATACTCTAAATAAATCTTATCAAAACAAGAACAAAGGTGGTCCTCCTAAGACCACTTTTTCTCCAAGTACATCCTCTCATCAAAATGATCCTCAAATAACAAGGGGTACTTAGAGTCTTGAGGTAATTCCAACCTCATCTTCTTCATCAAAATATACTATTTTGAAACAATTGGCTAACATTAAAGTAGATGGCTCTTTATTAGACATGGTAACTGTTCCTGAACAATAAAAGCATTTGAAAGATTTAATGGAAGGTGAGACTTCTACTGTTGTTAGTTTGACAGAGGAGAAAAATGAAGAAGACTTGTATAAAAATAAATTAGGTGTATATAATCCTAGGAATTATGTAAAAAATCCTCCATTTTATATTTCAGTAAATATTATGGATAATATTACACATTGTTGTCTGATTGATGGGGGATTTGTTCCAAACGTTATGTCTAAAATTATTGTGGAAGAATTAGGTATTTCGTACACCAATGCAAATTTGAAAAGTATGTTGTCATACAATAGTCAACAATAAGCCACCATTAGTGAAATGAAATATGTAACCTTGGTATTGTGTGCACATCCTGAAATCATGACCACCTGTAATATTCAAGTAATTGATATGCCAATAAGCAACTATTCTATCAATTAGGAAGAGACTGGCAAGATTTAACTGGTGGATACATATCACTGGATGGAACACACATGTCCCTTCCTAAAAATGGTAAGAATATAATTTTTCTCCGGGAAGGGAGAATCTCACCATAAATTGAAAGAGTACCTCAACCACATGTAAATTATATTGAAGAGGATATTGGTGTATACTATATATTTTTAGAATAAGATAATGATTCTATTGCATAACTTCCTAACCCTGAAGATGGTATGTGGAAT
>SNQJ01S0161104.1:9945-27854 GCA_010110895.2 Picea sitchensis | reverse complement strand
TCCTGCTTTTTATTAACACTCTTGCTGCTATAGATGTTCTGCCTTGGTGAACCCTGCAAGGCATGCAGAACGGTCTCTATTTTTCTCATCTGCTGACAGATTGACCGAGAACAGTAAGATTCAAATTTGTCTTGTATATTCAATATTGTTGAATGTCTAAGGTGAAGACACTGCAAAGAAAATGTGTTATAAGTTGGGGAACTTGTACTAGTTGAAATCCCTTGTAAAAAAGTTGTTTCTTCAGAATAAATTGTACCTTCTGAGGATGAGTAATGGTATCTCAGTAATAGATCACCTAAATGCATTCAATATTGTGATAATCCAATTATTGTATGTGGATATTAAAATCACTAAGGAGGAGAAATGTATCATTCTATTGTGTTCTTTTCCATATACATGGGATATTCTAGTCATGGCTATTGGGAGTAATTAAACCACATTAACTCTTGAATATTTGGTTGCATCTCTGCTATTAGAGTAAATGAGGTGGAAAAACATGGAAGGATCGAACAAGGATACCTTGTTGGTGAGAGGTTGACTGGTCAATAGAGGAAAAGGTAAATTATCTGGTAGAAAGTCTAAGTTTAGGGAAAGATCTAAATCCCTAGTGAAATCAATGAGAAGATGTTGGAAGTGTGGTGAATACAGGAATTACAAAAGGGACTACAAGTCGAAAGCGACTGAGAAAAGTGATGGATCTGATGAGAAGCAGTCGACTGAAAGATTGACTTCTTCAAATGAAAGAGGAGATGTGTATTTGGTGTCAATCAATACAAATTTATATCATGATGTTTGGTTGATCAACTTAGGTTCATATTTTCATATGATACCTCATAAGGAATGGTTCTTTGAATATGAGAAGTATGAAGGAGGATATTTTGATGGAAAGGAAAGGATCATGCTCAAGGGTGTTAGGCTAGCACAAGAATTCTGGGCAGAGGTAGTTGACATGGCATTTTATCTAGTAAGTAGGTCTACTTCATCAATGCTATTTGAAATGAATCCACATGAGGTATGGTTTGGTAAGAAAAAAATTATTACACATCTCACAATCTTTGGATGTAATGCATTTGTGCATATTCCTAAGGAAAAGAGGAACAAGATGGACAATAAAGGATTCTAGTGTATTTTCATTGGTTACATGGATGGAATGAAAGAATGTAGGTTGTGAGATATAGTGATAAGGAAAATATTTTATAGTTGAGATGTGATATTTAGGGAGGTCAGGGGTAGTTCCAGGATTGAAGGGGCTCAAATGGAGAAAGAACTAGAGAAACTGGTGTTTTATTTGAAGAACGAAGAACATGATTTAGATGAGTCAATTGAATTATATGAAGAGGTATAACTTTAGACTCTGGTTGTAAGGAAATATAGTCAAGTAAGGAAATAAGGTGAAAGGTCTAGTCCATCTAATTTATATTCTACATTTGTGTTATATTCCATTGATGATGAGCCCAAGTCATTCAGGGAGGCATTCAACTCGATAAAGGGTAGACTCTGGAAGGTGACCATGGTGTAAGAAATGGAATCCATGCATAAGAATGAGATGTGGGATTTGGTCGAATTATCTAATGGAATGAAACCTGCTAGTGGAAATTGGGTGTTCAAGAAGAAGATGAACGTGATAACTCAAGTCGAGAAGTCCAAAGCTTGATTAGTAGAGAAAGGGTATTCCCAATTTGAGGGAGTCGACTTTGATGAAATATTCTCTCCTCTTGTAAAATTAACTTCCATTAGTGTACTCATTTCTCTATATAAAACATTTTATCTTGGGATGGAGAAAATGGATGTGAAGACAATGTTACTAAATGGGGACCTACAAGAAGAAATCTACATGAAATAGGTTGAAGGATTTGTAGTGAAGAGAAAGATAGAGTTGGTGTGCAAGTTGAAGAGATCCCTTTATGGTATAATGTAATCACTAAGGATTTCGCACCAAAATTTGGAAACATACATCCTCAATTTGGGATTTGTGAGAAGCAATATCGATCATTGTGTGTATTCTAAGAAAGAAGGTAGTCATTTCATCTATGCAGTGTTGTATGTCAATTCCATATTGGTTTTCAGAAACAACATGGATTCTATAAAGGAGGTGTAGACGAAACTATTCTCAAAGTTAGACATGAAGGATCTAGGTGCTACTAAATTCATTCTGGGAATGGATATTAAGAGAGATTAAGAAGTTAGAAAACTTTGGTTAAATTAGAGGAAGTACATTGAAATGGTCTTAAAATGTTTCAACATGAAAAAGTGTGAACCGGTCAAGATACATGTTCTCGTAGGGGTAAAACTAATTGTTGAATAGTGTCCAAAGACACAGGAAGAAATAGAGGACATGACATGTGTTCCCTATGCTATTTTTGTTAGTATTCTAATGTATTCAATGGTATGCACTCGACAAAATATTTCCCATGCATTGGGAGTATTGAGTAGATACATGTCGAAACCTCGGAAAAAACACTAGAATGTTGTCAAGAGAGTGTTTAAGTACTTGCATGGCACAACAAAGTATGAAATATGTTACCAAGGGAAACCTGAAACTGACAGGGAAGTGAATGTACATGTCTTTATTGACACAAAATGGCTTGGAGATATTGATCAAAGAAATCCGACCAACATATATTTGTTTAGAATGTTCAATGGAGAAATTAGTTGGATGATTAAGAGACGGGTGGTTGTAGCCTTGTCGAGAATATAATTCAAATACATGGTAGCAATCCATGCAAGCAAGGAATCATTTTGGTTGCATAGACTGTGTTTATGGATTGGTTTTGACAAGCAAGCCATGAGGATAAATTGTGAAAGTTAGAGTGCAATGTTTTTGGCAAAGAATCAACATTACCATTTTAGGATGATGTATATTGATGTACAATACCATTTCATGAGAGACATAGTGGAAAAAAAAAAAGTGTTTCTTGGAGAAGGTAGACACTTTGAAAAAAAAATCAGACTCTTTGAACAAGTCTGTGAGTGCTGAGAATTTCTCTTGGTGTAGAGAGACAATGGGCATTGATTCCCTATGTCAGTGAATGAAATTTAAACTTCTCATGTTTCTACAAAGAAGACAACCTGTGGTAGAATGTTGGGAATGTTATATTCTTTGCAGTGGAAGCCTAGTCAACCAACTAGTTAGTCGAGGATGATTGACTGGGTGAGTGATCAACTAAATAGTTAATTTGAGTTGATGTTATTTAGGTCAAGGAGGTTGACTGGATGGTCGATTGGTATCTGACTGGAGGTCGACTAGATGGTCAAGGTAATTGGTTGGAGATAAACTAAATGGTTTACATGGTAATCAGCTAGAGATCGACAGGATGTTCGACAGGGTAATTGAATGGAGATTGATTGGATGGTCAATTGTTATTTGATTGGTAGTCGACTGGTTCATAGATGATTGGAGTTTGATTACTGATTGAAACCTATAATAGAATCCTGAGATTCATAGGATCAGAACCAATCATCTTCATGGATCGATAACTATTTTGGGTGCCATGAATTAGGGTTTTACATGTTAGATGCTTATAAATATGGCATTATGTAATATTGTCTAGAAAGGTTAGTACAATAGAGAACCATGAGTCTATAATGGTCATGAAGATGTAATCCAATGGCTATAGTTTTGTTCTTATGTTAAAGAAAGAGAGTGGGATGATGAATTACATCTTAAGTTTGGACCAAGGTTAATCATATAACTCTTTATTCGATGAATGAATGACAAAAAATGAGTGATATATGCTCAAGGATTGTTGGTTTTATTCGTTAAGTGTTTCCAGGGTAAATATCTATATATTGTGTGTGATTTACATTGTTTACTTTATGGTTAATTATATATTCTCACCCATGTTTGGTTTAGATTCTCCACAGACTAGCATTGGGTTCCACACAAGTTTCAAGTTGGTGACAAGTTTTGGTTGCATTTGTAGAAAGAACATCTCGCAGGTCCCCATAGGAAGATCAAAACAATTCAATTTGGGCCTTACACCATAACAAAGGCTATAGATGAAAATGATTTCAAATTGAGTATTCCTCCTTTCCTTGGTTGACACACATTCTTTAATGTGGAGCTACTTCGACCATATTTCCCACATCTTCTAGAGACCTCAGAGGAGGATGAGTAATTCGATCCTAATGAACTCAATTATGACAACCTTGAGTAGGCTACCTTGGATCAAATCATGGAAACCAAGATGAAGGGCACCCACCAATAGAACATACAACTCTATCGGGTTGTCAAAGAAGGACAACTTCTTTAGCAAGGAAAATGGCTCACCCAGATTCAAATTCAGCAGAAGTTTCCCCATATACTACAAGAACTTGACGTGATGGAGACCATTTATTCCTAAGGGTAGAGGACTAATCCAAGTGGATATCAATTTCCACCCACCAATTCCACTAACTCAACATGGTTCTCCATCTAGGCAGTCTTGTTATGATTTTCTAGGATTTTGTAGGTCCTAAACATTTGGGTCCATTTTAGGCCTGTAACAATATGTTTTGATAGGCAATGTGGGATTGGATTTAAATTTTGAAAATATAGGCCAAACTTTTTTATTGTTTTTCTCAGTTAGATATTTCTAATGAGCTACTATGACCGCCAAATGAAAATTGTATGTGAAAGTTACGTTCTTGGAAAGTTGATATCGAAACTAATGCCCAAAAATATGTTTTGGCATTTCAAAACACCTTTTGGTGCTTTTCCTCCTAGAATTAGGGTTTTGGACCTTAAGGTTATTTATTAGTCTCTCTCTCTTTAAAGATAAGCTACCATCATTCTAGCCAAAACTTTGTGTTCTACAGTATTCCACTAATGTATTCATTAACAGAAGTTTGGTTTTCACTGTATTATTGTGCTCTCTGTTATATTTTTGTGTGTGTTTCTATGTTTTCTCTATACAATATGAATCAGTGGTATTAGAGAATTATTTTCTTTGTTGTTTCTCTATGCATGTTCCCGACAAGGTTAGGGAATAGAGAGTTGGGTCTCATTCTAGTTTCACTAGAAGATGACCACTCTCGCCAGCGCAAGAAGTCTCCCATGATGTGGGAAAGGAGATATGATGTAATAGGATATCATATCAAGATGTTTCTCAAGGAATTCCTTATGCAACTAAGGAACAAGATTATGGAAAAATTTTCCCATTTTCTTCAATGAATGTCAATGGAAAGTAAGGCACCTTCAACATGCATCCAATTCAGAGGTGTGACACCCTTCAAGGTACAAAATAACTATGATATCCATTTATTTGAAGGTCAAATAGATGTGTATTCTTTGGATAAATGGTTAAATATTTTACAAGGTTATGACTCTATTAAAAAAAATTGGCATTGAAAAGATCACCTTCGTGCTCCTTAAATCCCTTCCCCATGTCAAATATTGGTGGGAAGGTTACTAGGAGAGACATAACAAAGATGAGTCTATAACGTTTATAAAAAGACCCAATTGGGAGGCCTTTTCTCATGTCATCAAGGAGGAATTATACCTTTTTCGAAACTATGATGATCCATACATGAGATGGATGACTTTGTTTTAGGAGAGAGACTAGATGGTGTCGGAGTACACCAACATATTCCATACCTTGTGCTCAAAGTTAGGTATCAGAGACTCTGAGTAGAAACTCGTTTTGAAATAACATAGTGGCCTACATAGGTACATCCAAGAAAATATGGATTTCTTGGATATATCCTCATTGGGAACCACTTACTGATATTTTATCAAATTTGAGTATAAATGTAAGTAGAGGAATAAGAGGGATTTTGGGTTTGAAAATATTCCACAACAAAAGTATGGAAAAGTATGACCTAACTTGTAGAATAAGTACAAACAAGGGATATACAAACACAAGACAATTATTCCAAGCCACAGGAAAAGAATCATAATGATAAGTCAAAGAAGGACACTGGAAAATAGTGTGAGTTCCATAAGAGCCCTTGGCACAAAATTGTTGATTTCTACTTGAAATAGTCATTGTTGGCCAAGATTAAATAAAAAGAGTCAAACCCTAACTCAAAATATGATTCAGAGTAGGATAAAGGAAATAATATTATCGATGAAAACCCAGTTCTACCATTGCAACTACAAAAATCCAACCAAATGAGTCAAAGGATCTTGAGGAGGGGGAGCATGTCTACCATTCTTATATGTAGGTGAAAGGGACCCTAGTACATTTCATTTTTGACAACGGAAGCTAGCATAATTTGATCTCAACTAAGGTTATCAAAATATTGAATCTTCCAACAATGCCACACCCACAACCATACACCATTAGTTAGTTGAGCTAGGGGCGAGACCTCCATGTCAGCTAGTAGTGTTGCCTATCCTATGACATAAAGCCTTTCAAAGATGAGGTATTGTGTGATTTTTCCCCACTTGAAGTTTTTTATGTACTTTTAGGAAAACCTTATATGTGGAAACATCATGGTATTTACAAATCTCGGCCTCATAGTGTAATTATTACCTTGGTAGGTCAGTCTTATAGGGTACCAAAGGTAGTTTTGACTACTCTAATTTCATTGATGTTAGAAAAATAGTTTAGAAAATTAATATATCAGAATGCAAAGTTTTTCCTCTTCATGGTTTGGTTAGAAGGTGAGATAAATATCATTATGACCACCACATATTAAACACGGGGTCTCTCTACATAACAAAAGCAGGTGGACAAGGTGATAGAGGAATATAGACACATATTTACCTCACCTATAGGGATTCCTCTACATTTTCAGGTGAAACATCCCATTCACTTGATGTATGTCTCTCCCTTACCCAATGGTACCATATACATATTCTCCCTTATGGAGATTGAGGAAATAAAGCATCAAATTCATGAGCTCATCCTAAAGGGATAGATTCAACCAAGATCCCCACCTTCGGGAAGCCAGATTATGTTGGTATAGAAGAAGGATAGGACATGGAGAATATATTGTTGGTACAGGGGAAGACCCAGGGTTCAACACTCAAGAGTGCACCAACAAATCCCTAACTATCAGTATGTTCGGAAACACATGTGAAGTAGATGAAGTCTCACCCGAGGTAGAGGCAGGGGTGGTTGGAAGACTCAGGTGTTTGCAACCTTAGCTGGGACACAGATCTGTGATTATATATTTTGCAGGGCACTTAGCATAGATCATTCCTCAGTATTTAACCCTTATTATACTTCGTAGAAAGCATAGAGATTCGTAGAAAATACTTAGATTTACAGTGTTTCAGCACTTAACCATGGTAACCTAGATCATATCCAGTAGATCAGCACTAAGCATCCTCATACACATCAGATCTAACAATCATATATATCTAAGAAGCACAAAGAATAAGTGGATATATCAAAGCACATAGTATAAGCAAAGATAAATACATTGAAGCATAACACAGAGATTTACGTGGTTCACCCCCCCTGGGGCTACGTCCACAAGATCTTCTTCTTTATTATCGTCTTCAAGATGTTACAAGCAAAAAGCCTCCAAAACCCATCTTCGCATAGGACAGAATATTTGTGCAGCTTGCTAGATCCTTATTCCTTATGTTCCAACACTTATCTTTCTATATCAACCACACAGTGACTTGCACTTAGCCTTGCAAGCCTTACATAGTTCACACAGAGAACTTATTCGACATCACATAGATGCACTACCAATTTCACCAAGTAATCACATATACTACTTCTTACATTTCCTATCCTTCTATTTATACATTATAAAAGTGGGCTTAAGCATGGGTAAGCCCATGGCCCAATATCCCTTTCCCATTACATTGACCCAAAACCCTAAAAGGGGCCCAAAAGTGAACTGAGATCCTGTGATCTCTGCTTCCCCTAGCGCTCCATCTTTGATAGGTTGTAAAAGTCCCAAAAATGATCAAATATGACCAAGTGTTCCTCAAAACTTGGTCAAGGGCCAATAGGCCCCCAACACTCACCTGTGACTCGTCCCGAGTCACTCAGGTCTGACCAATTCTACTTTGAATTCCTTGAGCTTGGATAGAGTTGCTTCTACCTACCGCATTGCTACTTCCTCTTGCTTGGTGAACTCCTGGATGAGTGCCTCATTCACCGGCCCTTCTAGGTGTTGTTCTATTGTATTCACAACCTATTCAAGTTCTACTCCTTGGCTTTCAACTTCAGTGAACAGTTGGCATGCCTTTCCTTGCACTGGTTGAAGTCGTTGAGAGACTTCCATTACTTTACTATGAAGCGTGTGAATCTGTTGTTGGGTTGTACGTTGCTCTGGAAACCTCTTCATTCTCTCTACAGGTGGCATGGCCTTCAGCTCCACCTGTATCTTTTCGGTGTCATACTTCACCTCTTGGAGTTGCGACTCCAATTTATGAAATTATGGGTTCTCGGTTAGGTTCTTGTAGATCTACGCACTTTTTCTACGTAACTATTTTCATTCCTCAATGAGTTCTTTAATCCTTTCTACGGTGCTCCGGGCAGTTATTTCTTGTTGGTCGCACACTTCTTGTGGGGTCTGTGGTATGTCTGAATCTCTAATTCCACGACTCTTTGTTGAAGTTGTTGAATAACTTCAACAAGCATCATCACTTGGCGTTCTATGGGGTCCTATGCCTTCTGTTCTAAGCCGGTCACAGAGAGAAATGCTCTATTGACTGCTTATTCAATCCCAATATGCTTTGTGAGAAGCTTCTCTTTCTCTTTTTGTATCTTCGCTCTGTCTTCTTCAAATTTCCCTTGGAGAGTGTCCTTCTCTTATTGCGCAGCTTGGCATTGCTCAATGATTTCCTCCTATGATTTCTTTAAGGTCTGGGTGGCCTACGATGTTTCTTCCTGTGCCTTCTGAAGGCATACTTCTACAATGTCAGCAATCTTTTGAAGTTGAACTGGTTCATTTCCTTCTTCTGTTGTTCCTTCTGACAAGGGTGTAGAGGAGACTACGCGGCTAGACTAGAGAGCTTACTGTACTCCTTGGAGCTCGATCTCAATTTTGTTGTACATTGTCTCTTTCATTAGCTTGCTTCTTTTCTGTTATCTCTTCTATGGCTTCCTTCATAGCTGCAATGAGAAAACTGAAGTCATCTGGAGTGAGTGTGGTCTTCATCTTAGTCATGGGTGATTTTGATTTCTTCCAGCAGGAAGGTTCCGAAGGTGAACCCTTCCTTTTATTTATGATCTCTACTTCGTCTAATGGCCTCTGCTAGACTTCCTCTAAGTCTTCACCGTTACCTCCTTGATCTGGTGTAATGGATGCAGTTCTTACAGATTTGTTGTCTACATATTGGATTTCCTCATCCTTCTTTGTCTGCTTTTTTTTCTTTGTCTTACTGGGCCTAGGTGTATTCCACGCAACTTCTGGGTTTTCAATGTCAGACACTTCTGCGGGGTCTGCTGGAATAAGGAGGTTCACCGACCATTCCTTGGTGATTTCCTCCAGGTCTTATTTTGTAATCTTATAATAAGACTGAAGTTGTTCCTTGTTCTCATCAGCGTGTGCTGTAATATATATAAAATGGCGGTCTGCACTGAACTTTATCAAAGTTTGAAACTTGTGTAAAGTATTCGGGGTCATGCGAGGCTTGGACTGGATGGCGAGATTCAACTGGGTGTAGTAGGTATGAAATACGACATTGGATTTCCACTGCATGTTCATGTCGTTCGAGTACCATAGTGTACTGAACTTCATAGCCAGTAGTTCAAAGGGGTCAATGTTAGGGAAGGTTGCACCTTTCGGTGGCTCCCATGCAACGAAATCTATAAGTATCAAAAGCCAACTAAAATGAAATTCATTCTCCTGATCTTGGGCTTCTCTACAGTCAATCTCTAGTTGATTCACCAGGTACTTCGCCCAGTTCATTTGTAGTCCCTCTGTGCACTTCCCTGCGAGCTCAACTGCAAAGCCGGATACTTGCGTGGGTTGATTCTTGTGTACCAACTTCCTTGCGATCAATTGACAGGCGAGGCACACTGCGCCACTTTCAATAGAAGCTACCTTGTAGCCTCGTGTGCCTTTCTCAACATCTCCATAGGCTTATTTGATCTTCTGAGCAAGAGCACAATCCGTGGTCTTTCCAGGATAGTAATCATGGGGATCAGGGCCCTGCATGCTAAGACCAATGATCTGGTTGATCAGCGTTGGATCAATTGTTATGGGACGGTTCAACCATAAGTATCCTCCATGGTAACTTGGCAGTAGTAGCTTCACACAAGCATTCACCTCCTAGTGTCTGTTGAAGTGCGGTATCTTCATAACGGTGAGTAGAGTAGACTATGTGAGGTTCATCATTCATTGTTGAGGGATGATCTTTGAATTATTTCCCTTGGTTCTGGTTAGGTACTTGTATGGGGAAAGTATGTTGTAAACTTTACGATCCCCCAGGTTGAAGCCACTAAACTTCAATGCTACGATATTTTAGTGATCTGCGCGGACTGCGCATACTCCTTTCGGCAGGTAGGCAGTGACTAGAGTGTACTCAAAGTCTCTAGGCACACTATCTTTGTTGATCACACCACTCAGAGGTGTTATGTAATAAGGTAGGATGGATGGAACCAACTTCGCGTTGGCCATATCATCTTTATGTTTGGTTCTTCTTTTTGCACCGGCTCGGGATGTTCCTACTCAAGCAGTCAATGGGGAGGCTTGCACTCCTCTCGTCGATGATGCCTATAAACCTGTAGACAATCCTCGCTCCGACATGACTCTTTCGGCTCTGAGGCTAGCAAGTACCTCTCTTACAGATTCTTCAGTTGCGCTAAATTTGTCAGAAATATATGCTCAGGATCAATAGCTCGAGTTCTCAAAGTAACGTAGGTACTATAGTAAGGTAGAGAGTAAGGGTAGAGTAATCACTATTCACAATTCAGTTAGTCTACAGACTCAAATTAATGATTAGAAATAGTGTCTTTCGTGCATGGTGTAATGGATTAAGTAAGTAACTCTGTAACAGATCGTTTGCAATGGATATGGGGCTTCCTTAAATCTGGTTCTATCCATTATGGTGTGGTCTAATAGTTTGGTGATGAGCCATCAATGCTTTTCAATCCATTTGGAGCGACATTCGAATGGATATATCAGCCTCCAATGGCTATATTGCTTCGCCATGGCGAAGTGACCCATGTCGTTGTTTTGATATCTCGGTGAAGCTCTAATTTTACAAAGTTTCTTTCAGAGAGGTTCCCTCTGGAACCCTCTGTATCCTATCGATCTGAGCTCTCTTTTTACTTAGCTTTCTAGCCTTCTTCCCCATGAGCTTCGTCTCGGTAGTTCTTTTCTCATCCTGATTCGTATTTTCCTTGGGCATAGTCACTTCGCACTACTAAGGTTCTTTCCCAAGACTCAAGAGAACTACTTGGTATATATCTGGTACAGATACTCCAATATTCTATGAGTCCCCTAATTCTTTGACATTTGAGCTTCTAGTGTCAAATAGATTTGACTTATTCTCCTATTCCTCAATCAACTGTGCGATCCTTCTGGTCATGAAATCTTTTAGCTCTTGTCTTTGTTGTTGTAATACCTTTTCTTCTTCCTGATTTCTGTCTTGATCTCTCTCAATCCAAGATTTTCCAAGTAACATAGTGAATGGGGCATCATCCCCAATAAATTTGATAATCTCAAAATCTTCTTCTGTCAAAGTTCCATTGACTATCATAGGTATCTGAGCAAGTTTTCCACATAACATCATCCGTTTTCCTCTAAATAGTCCTATTCCTCCTAGTGAAGGAATCATGGTAGGCTTCCCTATAGCTTCCCAAGTTCTTTCTGGCATAATGTTAACTTGTGTTTCTTCATCAAGAATACAGTAAATATCGAAGTCCCCTAGTCTTTCTTCGACTTGTTCCTTTTCTTTGAAGATCTTTGGTAATCGAACATCTTTATGTTCATTCAGGGTTTCTTTCATCTGTATTAATACTTTCTTTGATTCTTTCTGGGGTTCTACTATTTATGGGGCTATCCTAGGGTTTTCTTCATGCAGATTCATTATTTCAATCTTAGCAATCATTCTAGGAAAATCCAACACTTCATGGTCCAAATCTTTGCAACAGAGACAATTGGGTTTTCCACCAGGGCATTCCTTAGCTAGATGGCTTGGTTTTCTACAACTGTAACATAGGGTCAATCCTCTCTTTCTCTTAAATGATCCCCAACTTCTTTTGTACTACGCACCAGGATCATGGTAGCTAGCCTACAAAAACTTCTTTCTAGGATCCTGCATCCATTTGTTACTCCAAACATTATTTATATGCATAGGTATAATATATCTATCATTATGCTTATTAGATCTATTGATATCAAAAAAAAATTCATCTATTAATGCCCTAGGTTTTAAGCTAGGACCGAATCTATCAAACATACCTAGATCCATGCTCTAGAAAAAAAAAATCACTTATCTTACTTCTACAAAGCACAAAGCTTCCAGATCTAAGAACTTTTAACTATTCTTACCTTTATTGGAGCACAGGGCTTACTTATCTTACCTCTTTTCTACATATCTCACCTCTTTCTTTCAGAAATAACGACTTTTACTTTTCTTAGAGCACAGAGCGTTCAGATCTTGCTTATTTTCTTCAGATCTAATCTTCCTTTCTTCATATCTGAACTTATTCCTGGCACAAATCTTCATAGGTCAAGTAAAAAGATGTGCACTAGGGAAACAAATCTACGCACAGAGCTTTCTTTTGCAAAAACTTTCTTCTTCCTCAGTTCCCAGCAATCACAGTTTTAGGTCCTGACAACGGAACCATTTGTTGATACAGGGGCAGACCCAGGGTTCAACGCTCAAGAGAGCACCAACAAATCCCTAACTACCAGCCCTTTCTACAACACCTGCGAAGCAGATGAAGTCTCACCTGAGGTAGAGGCAGGGGTGGTTGCAAGACTCAGGCGTCTGCAACCTTAGCTTGGACACAGATATGTGATTATATATTTTACAGGGCACTTGGCATAGATCATTCCTCAGTATTTAACCCTTATTATACTTCACAAACAACACAGAGTTTCGCAGTGAATGCTCAGATTTACAATATTTCAGCACTTAACCATGGTAACCTAGATCATATCCAGTAGATCAGCACTAAGAATCCTCATACACATCAGATCTAACAATAATATAAATCTAAGAATCACAGAGCATAAGTGGATATATCAAAACACATAGCATAAGCAAAGATAAACACATTGAAGCATAACACACATATTTACATAGTTCACCCCCCTTGGTTCTACGTCCACAAGATCTTCTTCTTTATTATCGTCTTCAAGCTGTTACAAGCACAGAGCCTCCAAAACCCTTCTTTGCATAGGACAGAAGATCTGTGCAGCTTGCTAGATCCTTCTTCCTTGCGTTACAACACTTAGCTTTCTATATCAGCCACACAGTAACTTGCACTTAGCTTTGTAAGCCTTACATAGTTCGCACAGAGCACTTATTCGACATCACATATATGCACTACCAATTGCACTAAGAAATCACATCTACTACTTCTTACATTACCTATCCTTATATTTATACATTACAAAAGTGGGCCTAAGTGTGGGTAAGTCCACGTGCCGACATCCCTTTCCCATTACATTAACCCAAAACCCTAAAAGGGGCCCAAAAGTGGACCGAGATCTCGTGATCTCTGCTTCGCTTGGCACTCCATCTTTGACAGGCTGTTGAAGTCCCAAAAATGGTCAAATATGACCAAGTGTTCCTCAAAACTTTGTCAAGATCCAACATATATATTGATTATACAACCCTGAAAAAAATCATTCATAAGAACCTATACCCAATCCCCCAAATTGACAATCTTCTTGACCCACTCAAGAATGCCCAGTTCTTTAGTAAGATTGATCTGAAGTCAAGCTACCACTAGGTTTCGATAGAACAATTTGATGTATGGAAGACAACATCCAAATATAAAGAAGGCCTTTTTGAGTGGTTGTTCATGCATTTTGGTTTGACTAATCCTCGAACGACATTCATGAGAATTATTGATGATGTATTGCGGCCATTCACAAAATATTTTGTGGTATTATATTTGGATGACATCCTCATATTTAGTCAAACCTCGGAAAAATATTAGTAGAAAATTCAATAAGAACTAAGAACCCTATGGTAACATAAGTTATAGGAAAATCTAGAGAAATTAGCATTTGTCATGTAAAGAATCAAATACTTGGGATACATAATGGATGAAGATGGGGTGCATGTGCACCCAACCAAGATCTAGTTAATTCGTGATTGGATAGCCCTGATAAATTTGATAGAGCTCTACAGTTTCTTGGGCCTTGCCAACTTCTACTGTAGGTTTGTGTTGGGTTTCTCCCATATTGCTTGGCCCTAATTTAGGTGACCAAAAGTGGAGCTATATCCAACTTTTCTTGGTCTTAATTACAATGGAAATCATTCCAAGATCTAAAACACCACCTTTGATCCACATTATTCCTCACATTTCTAGTCTTGTAACAATCATTCTATATTGAGACATATGCCTCTAACTATGCTATTAGTGTAGTACTCACTCAAAAGGGACATTTGGTGGACTATCAAAGTGAGACGTTTCCTGATCTTGTTCATAGATATCCCACCTATGACAAGGAGGTGTACTCCATTTTGTGATCATGCAGATAGTGGAAGAATTATTTCCTAGGAATGGAAACAATCATCCACGTTGATCACAAGCCTCTACAATTGATGCAAACACAAGGGAAGTTTTATTCTAACCACCATTAGAAGTGGTCCACATACCTACAACAATTCCACTTGAACATTATGTACATGACAAGAAACATGAACCATGTTCCAGACTATCTCAGTCGGCTCCCAAGTGTGGCACTAACCATAGTCCTTAACTCCTATGGGAACAAGACCTCTGGGTGGCCACAATTATACAATAGTGACTCTGACTTCACTACTATGTATCAGACACCGAGTGCATGGAAACAAGTCTAGGAATTCCACCTCTAGGATGCACTCTTGTACTATCTAGACCATCTTTTTGTCCCTTCAACTAAGAGTGAAAAGATAATTTTGGAGGCACATTATAGTTGGGTGGTAGGGTAATTCAATGTGGAAAGATGGTATCGATGCTTCAAAAGTATTGATAATGGCCAAATCTTCAATGAGATATTGACAAGTATATCAGGTCATGCACTACATGTGCCATTGCTAAACCATCCACCAATAAGAAGGGCTATACACTCCTCATCCTATATGAGACAAACCTTGGGAGTTAGTCTCTATGGATTACATGTTAGGTTTTCCCTCCATGGATTACATGTCAATTTTTCCCTCCAAAAAGCATGGCCATGATTGTGTCTTTGTGGTTGTCGATCATTTCTCTAAGATTTCCATTTTGGTACCATGTAAAAAGAGTATCACAACCAAGGCCACTTCTAGGCTCTTCCTTGAGTATGTTTGGGTTCATTTTGGGCTACCACGGACCATTATTTTATATAGGGATAGCAAGTTCCTTTTTACCTTATGATCCAACATGTGGTCTTTCATGGACACCAAGTTGACCAAATTGATTTCCTTTCACCCCCAAACATATAGGTTCACATAAGTGGTCAATGGGATGATTGCACATATCATACACATGTGAAATTCCAAGTATCCACGTACATGGGTTGAGATCGTTCCATATGTTTATCATAGCTATAATGGAGTCCCCCACATATCTATTGGCCACAACCCTTTTTAGGTATGCTTTGGTTTCTATCCATTAGCCCCCATTGATGTATCTCTTCTAATTCCATCTTCATCAATAGAGTCCTCCCATGCTCGTACCGAGGCAGAAATAGTAGCCAATTTTTTTGAATGGGTCCAACACCTCCAATAATAGATTCATGATATATTACATAAGGCCAATGCAAAGTACAAGCAGTGACTTGACCAACATCGGGTTCCACACAAGTTTCAGTTTGTTGACAAGCTCTGGTTACATTTGTAGAAAGAGCACCTCACAGGTCACCACAACAATCTCAAACCACTTCGATATGGGCCTTACACCATCACAAAAATTGTGGGCGACAATTATTTCAAATTGAATATTCCTCCTTTCCTTGGCTTACACCCAATCTTTAATGTCGATTTGCTTCAAGCATATTTCCCACATTTGTTGTACACCTCGAAGGTGGTTGAGCAATTGGATACTACTAAACTCAATCTTGACTTCCTTGAGTAGGATACATTGGATCAGAACATGGAAACCAAGACGTAGGGCACCCACCAACAAAATGTACAACTCTTTCGGGTTGTCAAAGAAGGAAAACTTCTTTAGCAACGAAAATGGCTCACTCAAATTCTAATTCATCAGAAGTTTCCCCATCTACTGTAGCAAATTGAAGCAATGGGTACCATTTCTTCCTAAGGGATGAGGATTGATCCAAGTGGATATCAATGGCCACCCACCTCCTCTACTGGCTCAACATGGTTCTCCATCTGGGCAGTCTTGTTATGATTTTCTAAAATTTTATGGGTCCTAAACTTTTGGGTCCATTTTGAGGCACTTAACGATATTTTTAGACAAGCAATGTGGGATTGGATTTACCTTTGGAAAAGCAAGGCAATATTGTTTTATGTTTTTCCTCAGTTAGATATTTCCAATGAGATATTTTGTGCACCACATGGAAATTGTGTGCAAAAGTTACATTTTTGGAAAGTTGATGTAGAAAGTAAATCCCAAAAATATGTTTTGGCATTTCAAAACACCTTTTTGCACTTCACTTCATAGGTTTAGAGTTTTGGACCTTTAGGGTTTTTTCTTCATCTTAAAATTCCATCCTTTCAGCCTCTTGTATTAAATTTTTGCAAATAAGCGTAGTTGCCATCTCTCTCTTAAGAACTAAGATAACATCGTTCTAGCTAGTTTTTGTTGTACACTATTATGTTATTTAATTCATTAATAGAAGTTGGGTTTTCATTGTATTACTATGATCTTTGTTATATTTCTATGTGTGTTTCATTTCATTCTCTATCCAATATGGATCAATGGTATAATGGAAGTATGTTCTTTGTTATTTCTGTGTGCATGCCCCTCACAAGGTTAGGCTATAGAGAGTGGGTCTCAAGATATTTTCACTAAAGTATGACCTCTCTTGCTAGCCTAAGTGGACTCCCATGATAGGGGAAAGGAGAGATGACAGAGAACGATATCTTATCAATATGTTGCTTGAGGAATCCCCTGTACGATAGAGGAATGAGATGATGGAAAAAAATTCCTAGATCCTTCAACAACTACCAACATCAAGTGAGGCACCTTCAACAAGCGATCAGTTCGGAGATGCGACACCCTTCAAGGTAAAAGTTAAATTTGATATCCCTTTATTTGAATTCCATATAAATGCAGATGATTTGGAGAAATGCTTAAATGTTTTAGATGGTTATTACTTTGTTCAAAAATTTTCCAACATTGAAAATATCACCGTCATGCTCGTTGAAGCCCTTCCCCATGTTAAATATTAGTGGAAAGGTTACTAAGAGAGAGATAAACAAAGATACAAACTTAACGAGAACTGTGACCTCAAAAAGAGAATTGTATCCCTTAAAACCCATATTTTTTCATAAAAAACACGAAAATTAACCCCCAAATTGAAAAGTGGTGCTACCAGTAGCGGCAATTTTCAAACAGGGACAAAATTACAACATTTTTCAAGTATGGACTTCAAAACTCATACATTAGCTAAGAAAAACCTCAAAATCAACACCTAATAAAAAAAGTGGCGTTACATAAAGAAAAATGTTTTCTTCTAAACGTGAAAATTATAGTTTTTTACAACCTAATTGAAATTGTGACCTTAATGACAGATCCCTATGCAAATAAACAACCCAAAATTGGACCCCAAATGATCACTTGAAAATTTATTTGCAAATTGTTTTTTTTTTAATTTACATTAAATAAATAGAAAGGAGAAAATCTTCACAATTTAATTTTTTTTTAAATGAAGAAAAAAACACATTTAAAAAAATATATTCAAAA
>SNQJ01S0161103.1:21642-32920 GCA_010110895.2 Picea sitchensis | reverse complement strand
GAACAAGTAATTAATAATAATTAATTAGTTAATATTATTTAAGAAATAATTATTGTTTAGCTAACATTTTATGACAGTCAAATTATCAAATTAATTATAATTAATAATCCTATACATCTATTTAAGCAGGTTCGTTACAAACTTAGTGAAATAGACAACATTCTTCAATTGATCAAGTAAATAATCTATGCGAGGAAGAGGGTATCTATTTTTCACCATGATTTTATTTGAGGCCCAGTAATCGACACACATTTTCCATGCGACATATTTCTTTTGCACCATCATGATCGGAGAACCACAAGAATATGAATTGGGCCTGATGACCCCTTGATCCAATAAGCCCTATACCTACTTCTTGATATCTGTCATCTCCACAACTGACATCCTGTACATGCCCACATTAGGAAGAGGAGAATCATGTTGAAGATGTATCTCATGTTTGATTTCCCTCTTAGGAGGTAATCCATCTAGTTCCTAAAAAATATAATCATACTTAGAAACAATATCAATTAATTCATTTTTATGAGATGGATCACACCCTTGGAAAGCGTTGGATGTCCCGACATCTTTCTCTCTGGCGACCATGAGTACATATCTCTTATTAGTGTTTATAATTATTTTCATTCAACATGCACTAACAAGTGTTGTATTTACCGTCATGTTGTGAGCTCTAACTGTATATTCCACTCCCCCTTTAGTAAGGTGGTATTTGTTCTCATGAAAAAAGAAGATTGATTTTATATCATAAAGATAAGGACTTCCCAACACTATGCCACATATATCAAGTGGTAAAACATCCAAATCCACTTCATCAATCAATTTTGAAGCAATAGCAAATATGATCCTACATTGTTTGGTGACATTAAGTTTTTCTTTGTCACATAGCCAACCAAGAGGATAAGGTTTCGGATGTGGTTTTGTTTCAAGACCCATTTTCTTGACCAGTGCTTCATATATTAAGTTTACTTGGGAACCCGGATCAAATAATGTATCTATATTAGTATGTTTAGATACAACTCTTATGTGAAATAATGCATTCCTCTTTCGTTCATCAACATGAGATTCATCATTGGAACTAGAACTAGCATGAAGAGAATATTTACCTTTTACTCCAACCATTGTGATCTTTCCTTCGTCTCCTGAATCGGAACCAAGATCTTGTTGTACCATAGCAACGTTCTTTGTCTTCCCCTTTCCACCGAACTATTTTGGTTTCTTTTCCGGATGTAGTTTCCAACAATGTTCTTCATCGTGACCGCTCTTCTTGTAATGAGTGCAAGATGATTTTCCTCCTTGTCTCTTCACTATAGTGGTCTTCTTTTCCTTCATTTTAAACTTCTTAAAAGTATTTTGTGGTAAATTGGAAGGTTTCTTTGTGGGATCTTCTTGAACATGTTTCCCCCTATTCTCAAGGTGAGTGTCTTGCACACAAACTTTGTCAAGACTAGTGGGGTTAAACAAGAGAAAAGTATGTCGAATATAACTGTGAAGTGTGCCAATATACTTCATTAAAGTCTCATTAGAATCCAAAGGAATGTTCAATGAAAGAGATTTATTCCTAAATTATTTTGTGAAACTTTGTACAGTTTGTCCTTTAATTTGCCTTAAAGTTTTCCATTCCATCATTGTTTTATGTAAATATCCTATCGGATAAAATTGCTTCCTTATCGTTGATTTAAATTCCGACCATGAGGAAAGAAGCTTACCACACTTGCTTCTATCCTGAAGCTTTCTCTCCCACCATACGAGAGTGGTTCCTTCCAATCGAAGAGAAGCCAGTTTCACTTTAACTTCCTCTTCATCAATATGCTGGACATGAAAATACACTTCAACTTGACAGATCCAATTATCTATCTTTTCAAGATTAGCATCTCCATTAAACATAGGTAAAGAAAATTTTACATCAATCTTTAATAAAGGTTTCTTAAAAGAGACTTTATGGATAGAATGATGAGAATGATGAAAATTATTAGAGGAAGAAGAACTAGAACTCGAAGGTGAAGACGGAGGCTCAGGAGCATCTCCTCCAGCCCCTTGGTTTACCAAAGCATCATCATCTGCATGTGATTCCTTTTTCTTCCCTTTCTTCTTCATCCTCTTCTCGTAATCTCCATACATTCACTTGACCATTTATGAGATGTGATAAAAGACCATGTGAAACTTTTTCTCTTGTTCATCACGCTTGTCCTCTTCTTCCATTTTCTTCCTTCTTGATACATGGCCACTTCAGTATTGAAAGTCTTAAGAGTTCCTTCACCCTGATTATGCTTGGCCCTAGTAATAATTCACACTCAACAATTCAAGTCAAATACGATTTTTATGATACCAACATGATCCAGGATCTTTTCATCGTGACTTATAAAGAATTGTGTTAAATGAACATAAATTAAAGTGCACAATTAAAGAAGGGAAAACTTAGAAATTAAGAGACATAAGCATCAGATATGAACACAAAAACTTGGTAACGGAGTTCATCCGCTACATCTCCAGGTCCTTCTCTCAAATGGGTAGGCTCTTTCATTAACTCGGCAAAAGAATTTGGAAAATACATGAATTTACCTCATTCTAAAATCAAGCTGCATAAATAATGCTCAGATCAGAAAACATAAATCACCACTAGATTCGTGGCATCAAATTACCCAAAAATGACTATCTCCACGCTCTGATCTGACTCTGGCATTCCCAGGCCCAAGAGGAATTTTGTCTCAATTTTCGTGCCCTCTGTAACCTGCAATTATGACAATCTCGTCTCTAAATCCATGTCTGCAAGTCCACACAGTTCGTTCCTCCTCTCCCGGCTTTGGGCGGATTGTACCTTTTAAGTATTGAATCCAAGAGGATATACCAAGCAACCCCGGTGGCGTTTTGGTTATGGGCGGAGTTGTAAAGGTGTTGGGTATTGTGGAGGTACTGGGGTCAAATCCCACCGATCTCCAATTTTAAACGTTGGTTTTGTTATATATGTTGCAATATATTTGTTTCCCACTAATTTTAGTGGATACACTATCGATACTTCCATTGTTAAGGTCCTAACCCGCACATAGGTAGATCAATGTATTCGTATGTAATAAAGGTCAATATTAATAATGCCTTTCAATAAAATAGAATAAGGTGGATGTAAGAAGACCTAATAGAAGCTTCCGCTTCTAGAAGAATCTTCCTCTAGATGCTTCTCTTAATAGACATATTTAGTATAAATAAGGGGCGAGGGTATGTGAACCCTAGCTTGGATATTATTGTAATAGAGCGCTGCTCGACTAGAGGTTTCCCCCTCAAAGAGGCATGTGAACATTGCTTTCTGAATCAAAGTGATTTTCTATTGATATTTCGTATATAATTTCTGTGTATTGTGAAGATTATGATGTATATTTTACTGTTATTCTGCCATTTCTAGCATTTTATTTCTGTTCTGCACATTTTATATATCTGGTATCTTGCATCCATTGTCTGCTAACATTGGCGTGGTCTGCCAGATTTGGCGGACCTGCCATATTTTTTTTAAACAAAAATTTGTTCACGGGTCAATATTGGACATTTTCCAAGATACCACATGTCGCCTGATGATTGGGCCATGTGGAACCCACTGATACACCCACCTGTATGCTGACATGGCTTCTCTGTCGCTCCGTACTGACACGTGGTGCTTCCTAGGTGGTGCCACATGGCATCGCCTGGGGGTGCCACATGGCACTTTTCTATTGGTCCACATGGACTCCTGAAAATCCTAATAGCAGGTGACACATGGAAGCCTCTGGTGCTACCACATGGCATGCTTATGTCAGCAGCCTCTATGATGATGTCACACTTCCATGTCAACTAATGACGTCATGATGACGTCAGTAGTATGGATGATGATGTGTCCCCCTGTTGACTGGCCATGTTTGACCACAACTTTGACCATGAATATCTTTCAAACTGTAACTCCGATGGGTCATTTGCGTTGTTAGAAATCTTGTGACGCGCTCTTTACGATCATGTCATTTTCATTGAGTTTTGAGAAATTTGAAGGTTTTCCCTTTCTCTGTCTGTTGGATCCATTCTGAGCATTTTTAGTTTCCTCTGTGATTTCTGATTTATTCTTATCCTTCTCTGGATCCTTTTTGGATCATGCATCCTACCACTCCTTTGTTTGATTGATATAAAATCCAATCATATTTCTTTTTATTGAACTTGGGATCCTCTTTTACAACATCGACCCTCATATATGCATGCACTTATTACCACTACTTGTATATCAACCACTTGCATTCATATCATTTGATTTTGGCTTTGTCAGAGCTTTTTATCACACCCAGATCACCTCAAACCCCTCTCTCTATTGATTAAACCTGAGGATGTAGGTATTCGAAGCTCCAAGATTCATTCTTCCAATACAATCGAATCTACTATATAGGATTTGAAACTCCTAGGAAGCCATGATTGAAATTTGCAAGTTTGCAAGATCACTATGAAGGAAATAGACCAAGAGGTTTTGAAATATCAGAGGCTTTGTTTTCAAACATGGACGCACTCCAATTCATGACCTTCAATTGATGCATTTGAATTCTATGGCAATGTAATCATCAACCACTAGACATATGACTAACAATATCAAAGATAACCACTTATAACGACCAAAATTTCTTGCTTCATCTGACTAGTAAGAAATGAAAGGGCGTGGAAAGAAGAAGCTAAGAGGCAAAGGGATTGGCATAATCCTTGTGAAAAATATGACCTTCATTGTACTCGCTGCGGAATGGATGGGTCACATGAATCCTCTGACTGTAGAGTTCCATGGTATAAGATCAAAGAAGACAGAGATAGAACCTCAGACTTGGCAAAAGGTAAAGCACTTCATTCTGTTTTTTCCTATTGTAGTATAAGAGTAACTTAAGACCTATTTAATACTTCATTTATGTCTTGGGGAGATGCATGGATTCTTAACATGGGCGCGACCTCCCACATGAAATTTCAAAGAAATTTCTTCCAAGAATTTGATGACAATGTAGATGGCGTAGTGTACTTTGTAGATAGATAAAGCCTCAAACCTTTGGGAATGGGCACCATCAGGATTAAGCTTCTTGGACTCCCACATTTTCTTTTGAAAAATGTACTCTATATTCATGAGCTGAAAAGAAGCTTGTTGTCCCTTATGCACATCAGACAACAAGGCCACTCTATTCATGTGTTTGGTGGAAAAGTTGAGATAAGGAAGGGCTCTGAAAACATAGTTGTCATGACTAAAATAGAAGATGGAAGAATAGTGTTGAAGTTGAATGAGATATATTCACATACACACACTGTTGCATACCTCTCTCACCATGACTCAGGTATAATTCCATCTAGTCTTTTGTGGCATTCTATATTTGTCCATATTAATTACGACAATTTTCGTTTATTGATAAAGAATGGTGTTTCTGGTCTTCCCACCATTCATAGAAAACTAAAACAATGTGATGCTTGTATACTTGGAAAGAATAGAAAACAACCTTTCCATGACAATAGCCATAGCATGTATAAGACTTGAACTAATTCATTCTGATTTGTGTAGCCCTATGTTTTTTCCTTCTACAAATGGAAACAAATATATCATGAATTTTATTGATAATTACACCAGAATGTGTTGGGTATATTTGTTGAAAGACAAATCACAAGTTTTTGAAACATTTAAAAAATTTCATGTATAGATTCAAATTGAAGCTTAGTCTCGTATTGGCTCTCTTCGTACTGATAATGGAAGAGAATATACTTCTAATGAATTTGAAATATACCTTCGCCAACATGGGATCAAACATCAAACCATAGTTTCATAAAACCATCAACAAAATGGTGTAGCTGAATGAATAAGCAGGACACTCCTAAATATGGTTCATTCCATGATGTTTTTCAATAATGCTAAATTGATGTTTTGGGCTGATGCAATTCTATGTCTAGTTTATGTCAAAAACATGTGTCCATCTCATGCTCTTAAAAACAAGACTTCATATGAAATGTGGCATGGCCACATTCCTTCAATGAGGCATCTCCAGGTCTTTGGTCCCACCTTTTATGCCTTGATTCCTAAGGAGCAAAGAAGTAAGCTTGATGCAAGGAGTCAGAAGTGCATCTTATTGGGGTACTCCAATACAAACAAGGGGTTTTTTCTTTACGATGATACAAACAAGAAGTTCGTCCTTTCTAGAGATGTGATCTTTCTTGAATTCACTAAGAAAGACAAAATTGTTGTGAGGTAGCTTGATCATCTAAACAGATTCACTCGTGTAAATACCTATCATGAATTTGATGACGAGATTCCACATATTGAAGGGGGGATCCCTATCTTGGGTCAATATCTATAATATCTTTTTGTAGAACCATCATCCCCACGTGAAATTTCAGTAACTCGACACCATCTCAATCAGCTGAGCAACCTAGAACATCTCAGAAAGGTCCACCAAAATGGCTCACAAAAACACTTGAAAGTGTTCATCCTAATGAGGTCGAAAATATAGGAATCATATTGTCCTGAAGAAAAGATGGATGTAATGTAGATAATTCAAAATCAAGTGATGTAGAATATATGTATGTTTCATATTATTGTGATTTGAATTTATCTACTAACCATGAACCAACTTCCTTTAAAGAAGCCACTTCTCATGATGAAAGTAAAAAAACCATGCAGAAGGAATATGATGCTCTCATAAAGAATGGTACATGGAATTTGGTGGTGTTTATTAATTGGGTTGGTTGTCATTGATGTAAACCCTTGAAGAAAGTTCGGTAGTGAATTCTATTAGCACAAAGGTTTGGGTAATGGACCCAAGTTTGTTTTATGGATAATGTTATGAGTTTTGATATATTTGTAGGTACGACTATTCTATATGGATAGTACATGTCATGCCATTTTCGGTACTATGTGGAACGTCACATAACTCCTCACAGTTAGATATTTATGGCCATGTGAAGTTAGAGAACCCTCATGAGTCATATAGAAGCCCCAAAAGGTCAAAGTAGTCAAAGTGGTTGCAAAGAAGAAATTATTTAAATAATAAAGTGAAGTGATGAGTGTACTATAAGTCAAAGTGGATGCAAAAGAAATTATTTGAATAATAAAGTTAATGGAGAACTCACTAATTGTTGAAAGTGGTTAAGTTAAGTGGACAAGTGGTTAGAAGTGGGTTATCCCTAAAATAAGGCAAGTGGGTTAATATGGTTAGAAGGAAACCCCTTGAGGAAGTTGCATGAAAGCATAAATAAGAGGCAAGGGTCTCTCATTTAAACACACTTGAACATATTGAATATCTATTTTTGTGTAAGGCTTATTGCAAGTACTCATTGATACATATGAAGTTGTGAAAATCTAAGGTAGCACGAAGGGTTGACGATGAAAGTTTCGGAATTACACCGAATACTAAAAAACCCTAAATTATGAGGTGTACGCAAGCTAACAGTGTATTAGGGTGTGTACATAAGTGGGTTAGCAGTCTATTAGGGTGCGTACATGAGGGTAAATCCATAGAAACTTGAGAAGATGAATATGTCGAGGTTCTAGATTCTGAGATCAAGCTCCCAAGAAGGTCTACAGTGATCAGATACATCAGATCTATCCACTAGTTCAAAAGTGATCGGTTACAGATCTATGTGAAAGAAGTTGCAGAGGGTCAGAATTTTTCAGAAGAAAGAAACCCTAGTTTTCAGAAGGCATACACAGGCTGCATAACAGATAGGTCGTGTACATATGCATGATGTATAACTACATGTCATGTATCTATTGTATTTGGTTGATACATGTTCATTTCAAGTACAGATTGATTGCAGGGAAGTTGTACAGGTTGGTTGTAGGTCAGTGGTATAGGTTGGTATGGTTTTACAGTGGTATATCTCACAGTGATTGTGTGACAGTGGTTTCATTATTATAGTTCTATGTCAGGGCGGTTAGATGGGGCGAGGACAGGTGGTTGTAGACACCTTCTAGTTGTAGTCGAAGAACATAAGGGGTTGTATCCTCCTTCTTGTTGTAGTCAAAGAATTGGGGATTCAGAGATTCCCTCATGTTGTAGTTTGAGAAATTAGGGGGTTGGAGCCTCCTTCCAGTTGCAGTTGGAAAACAAAGGAAGTTTGTGCTTCCAATGAATGTAATTCTTAAAGGAAGATTGTGTATGATTTATCATTTGTTCATTGTTTATTTACTCTGCAACTATTGGATGATAATGCTACATTCATATAACACTTTCTTTTTGTGGTTAAAAAGGATTCAATTTCTCTATTACTAATTCATCCCCCCTCTCAGTAATCCAATAATTGGTATCAGAGCGAGTTCCTTCATAAATCAGTTTAACCATTGAAAGGTAGATCATGGAGAGCAACAACATGTATAAAAATGGAATACCACAGTTTGATGGACAAAAATATGCATTTTGGAGCAGAAGGATGAAAACATATATACATGCACAGGGATTTGAAATTTGGCAATCAATTGTAGATGGATACAAAGAACTAGCAGTTCCGCCGACAAATGAAAGAGCAATAAAACTCGATCAAAATAATTCCAAAGCCGAAAATGCACTTATGAATGGTCTTTGTGAATCGGTATACACCAAATTTAATATACATTGTAAATCCGCTAAAGAGATTTGGGACAAACTTCAAAATATTTATGAAGGAGATTCAAAAGTCAAAGAAACAAAGCTTCAAACTTACAGAGGTCGGTTCGAACAACTAAAGATGAAGGAAGATGAGAATATTACAGCTTACTTCTTACGAGTCGATGAAACAATAAATGAAATAATAGGATTGGGAGAAAAAATTAAAGAATATGTAATTGTTCAAAATGTACTAAGATCTCTTCCTATGATATTTGATCCTAAGATATTAGCACTAGAAAAAAGAGCATATCTAGACTCAATAATCATGGACGAACTACATGGAATCTTCACGGCATATGAAATGAGAACTGAACAGGAAAATCAAGATACAAAAGAAGCAACTTTCAAAGCATCCAAAAGGTCAAAGAAAAAGGGAAATAAAAAAGAAAAGGAACATAGTAGCAGCAGTGACATCTCGGAAGATGGTGAAGAAGTGGCCAATTTTGTCTAAAGATTGAACAAGGGAACCAACGAAAGATATAAAGGTAAAATTCCATTGATTTGTTTTAATTGTGATGGTATTGGTCATTTTGTTAACAAATGTCCTCAGAAGAAAAATAAGAGGAATGATGAAGATTAATCAAATAGAAAACAAACATATAAATGCAAAAGAACCACAAATAAATCTTTAAAGAAAATCTTATGCACCAAAGAATACATCTCCTCATTAGAGGAAGATGAAGTCAGTGACAATGAGACAAAAAGAGTTTTATTCATGGCAGTAGAAGAATCTGATAAAGAAGACATCAAATAATAATATGAAGAGGCAGAAGTTGACTACCAAGAAGAATTGTTGAGTGCCATAGAAGTTGTAAGAAGAGAAAAGAAGAAAAACAAGAAGCTACAAGTGGAACTAGAGAAGAAAGAAGACACTCAAGAACTAGAACAAATGATCACAAATTTGAAGGTTCAAATAGAAGAAGATAAAATAATTGAAGAAGCACTCAAAGAACAACTAGAAGAAAGAGACATGATCATTGGAAATTTGGAAGTAGAGATTGTCACATTAAGAAAGGATCTTCAAAAGAAAAATATGCAGAACAACTCAAAAGTTTTGGATGACATTATCAACAGTTAAAAGCCTCATCATGACAAGTCCAGACTTGGATACAATAAAATAGAAAAGGGATCAAGATCCAAAACAATAGAACATGAAACATATCCAAAAATCTATGCAAAAACAAACAAAGGGGATAGGAAGACCTACAAGGAAGATTACAGGGACACTCCTTCACCGAGAAGGTTCAGATTTTAGAATCAATGACCAATAGAAACATATAGTCCTTAGGAATAAGAGGGATTCATAAAAGTAACTCTTTCAAAATATCTTTAACTCTCAGGTATCAAACTATCTGTTTTGGTTTATGTTATGCATGCAATAATTTTGGACATAAAATTGTGAATTGTAGAGATAACAACAAGAACATAAACAAATTTGAAAGTCATACACAAAAGGGTTATCCAAGAAGGCCTAGTGAAACACAGAGAAGAAGTTACAATAGGTTTGAATCATTGAGCACTGAAGTGGAATGCTACAAGTGTAACAACATTGGACACATGACCAAAGATTGTAGAATGTCAATCCCTCCTAGAGAACCACAACAGAACAATAACAGTCACAGACAAGAACCTCATAAGATGACATGGATAAGAAAGCAGAATCAATATAGAAATGAAGAATGCACACTTGCTCTACAATCTAAGCAGAATAAATGTGGTTGGTATGTTGACAGTGGTTGTTCAAAACACATGACAAGTGATCAAGACAGGTTTCTTACATTAAGAAAGGAAAGAGATGGATCAATCTCCTTCGTAAATGGTGATTCAGCTAAAATCATTGGAAAAGGCATAGTCAGAATTGGAAGCAAGAATACAAAGGAAGAAAATGTTCTACTAGTAGAAGATATGAAACATAATCTTCTAAGTGTAAGTCAAATGTGTGACCAAGGTCATAAAATTACTTTTGATTCACAGAAGTGCAAGATAAAAAAAGAAAGTTCAGGAAAATTGATTGCAACCGCTGCAATAACTTCAAGCAACATATATGTATTAAGTGAAATTGGAAATGAAAAGTGTTGTCTAGGAAAGGAAGGAAACAGTTAGAGAAATTCCCCAAATCACGAAACCAACCAACAATTTATGCAAGCATTGTCAACAAGGAAAACAATCAAATACCATGTTCAAATCAAAGGAATACTCAACAAAAAGACCACTGGAAATTGTGCATACTAATCTAGTTGGACCAACTACAACAAAGGGTTTAAAATGTGAGAAATACTTTATGTTATTATTTGATGATTATACAAGAATGACTGCGGTTTTCTTTCTTAGGAATAAGTCAGAAAATTTTGAAAACTTCAAGGTCTATAAGGAAACAATTGAAAATGAAATGGATTCAAAAATCAAATGTTTAAGATTTGATAATGGAGGACAGTTCACTTCAAAGGAATTTATGGAATTATGCAACAAGCATGGAATAAAAAGACAATTATCTGTTTCTAGGACACCTCAACAGAATGGAGTTATTGAAAGAAAGAACATGACAGTACAAGAAATGGCTTGAACAATGCTAATGGATTCCAAATTGACAGATATTTTTTGGACACATGCAGTGCATACAACAGTTCACATTCAAAACAGAGTAATACTCATAAACAACAAAATCTCCGTGGCAA
>SNQJ01S0161103.1:5692-21632 GCA_010110895.2 Picea sitchensis | reverse complement strand
AAGAATGACACTTGGGAATTGGTTCCAAGACCAAAGAATAAGAATGTGATTGGCACAAAGTGGGTATTCAGAAATAAATTGAATGAAGATGGAACTGTTACATTGAACAAAGCTAGATTGGTATGTAAAGGATACGCATAGGTTGAAGGAATCAAATTTGAAGAGACATTTGCCTCAGTTTCCAGAATGGAAGAAATCTGATTGATCCTAGCTTATGCATGCTCCAAGAATATTAAAGTGTATAAGATGGACATGAAATCATCTTTTCTGAATGGGGAACTTGAAGAAGAAGTCCACATTGAACAACTAGAAGGATTTTAGTTGTCAGAGAACGCAGATTATGTGTGTAGATTGAAGAAGGCCTTGTATGGTCTAAAACAGGCTCCTAGAGCATGGTACTCTAGACTGGATAAATATCTACAAAAGGAAGGGTTCATAAAAGGAAGTGCAGACAACAACCTCTACATCAAGGTAACTCAAGATAGTATTTTATTAATTGAATTTTATGTTGATGATATTATTTTTGGAGGCAATGATGACAGGTTAAGCCATAAATTTGCAAAGGATATGCATAATGAATTTGAAATGTCATTACTCAGAGAACTATCCTTCTTTCTGGGTCTTCAGATATGTCAAAGCAACCAAGGAATTTTTATTTCTCAAACTAAGTATATCAAAGAAATGCTAAAGAGGTTCAGAATGGAAGATTACAAACCAGTTACCACTCATATGAAAACCATTTGCAAGTTGAGCAAAGATGATGATTCAAAGTCTACAGACCAGAGGTAATACGGGTCAATGATTGGTAGCTTACTGTATGTGACAACATCCGGACCATATGTAATGCAAGCAGTTGGATAGGTGCCATGATTTCAAGAAGCAACAAAGGAATCACATGTCGTAGCAGTTAAGAGGATTTTCATATATCTCAAAGGAACATAATAGTTTGGATTATGGTATCCAAAAGGAAAGGATATAACACTTATTGCCTACATAGATGCAGATTGGGCAGGTTGCATTGATGACCGACGAAGCACCAGTGGAGCAACGTTCTACTTGGATGAGTGTTTAGTATCATGGCTAAGCAAGAAACAATCATCAATATCCTTATCTACAGCCTAAGCAGAGTATATTGCAGTAATAGCATGTTGTACACAGATCTATGGATGAAACAAACTCTGACAGATATACATGTTGAGTATGATGAGCCCATTCCAATTTATTGTGATAATACAAGCACCATCAGTATCTTAAAGAACCCGGTGATGCACTCCAAGACTAAGCACATTCCAATCAAGTATCACTTTCTACGGGAACAGGTTGTAGAGAATAACATCAGATTTCAATATGTGGGCACAAAAGAACAAGTGACAGACATATTTACAAAACCGCTTCCACGAGAAGCCTTTGAATATCTTCTCCATAGAATCAGAGTAATTTCTACTCCAAAATGAATGCTTTTGAATTATTATCTTATATGTATTAGATTTACATGAGGAAGCATCATAAAGAGGAAAGTTCAAGTTGGGAGATCAGTTTTAGGAAGAGTTCAGTCAAGGGGAGTATCCCCAAGGATAGCTCAGTTAGGGGGAGCAACCACGGATGAAAATATACCTTTGTCATTGATGACAAAGGGGGGGATATTTATTAGATACAGAGCATGGAGGCATGGTTCTAGAAGGAGCGATGGTCATAGGGGGAGCATGAGTGATATGACTTCAATATCGCATGATATGACTTCAGTATTTCATCTGAGTGTTTCCATCAATTCCAAAGGGGTATATTGTTGATTAATTGGGTTGGTTGTCATTGATGTCAAACCTTGAAGAAATTTCGGTATCGAATTTCATAGCAAAAAGGTTTGGGTAATGGACCCAAGTTTGTTTGATGGATAATGTTATGAGTTTTGATATATTTGCAGGTAAGACTATTCTATATGGATAGTACATGTCATGCCATTTATGTTGGTATGTGGAACGTCACATAACTCCTCACGGTTAGAAAGTTATGGCCATGTGAAGTTGGAGAACCCTCATGAGTCATCTAGAAGCCCCAAAAGGTCAAAGTAGTCACTGTACTTGCAAAGAAGAAATTATTTAAATAATAAAGTGAAGTTATGAGTGTAATATAGGTCAAGTGGATGCAAAAGAAATTATTTAAATAATAAATTTAATGGAGAACTCACTAACTCTGGAAAGTGGTTAAGTTAAGTGGACAAGTGGTTAGAAGTGGGTTAGCCCTAAAATAAGGAAATTGGGTTAATATAGTTAGAAGGAAACCTCTTGAGGAAGCTACATGAAAGTATAAATAAGAGTCAAGGGTCTCTCATTTAAACACACTTGAACGTATTGAATATCTATTGTTGTGTAAGGCTTATTGCAAGTACTCATTTATACATCTAAAGTTGAGAAATTTCGAGGTAGCACGAAGGGTTGACAACGAAAGTTTCAGAATTACAACGAATACTAAAAAACCCTAAATTATGAGGTGTATGTGGACTAATAGTGTATTAGGGTGTGTTCATACATGGGATGGAAATGTATTAAGGTGCATACATGAGGGTAAATCCATAGAAACTTGAGAAGATGAAGATGTTGAGGTACTAGGAAGGTCTATAGTGATCCGATTCATCATATATATCCATTGGTTCAAAAGTGACAGCTTGCAAATCTATGTGAAAGAAGTTGCAGAGGGTCGGAATTTTTCAGAAGAAAGAAATCCTAGTTTTCAAAAGGCATACGTAGGATGCATAACAGATAGGTCACGTACATATGAGAATTGCATAACAGATAGGGTGCGTACATACACACGCTGCAGAACTATGAATCACGTATCTGTTGTATTTGGTTGATACATGTTCAATTCAGGTACATATTGATTGCAGGGTAGTTGTACAGGTTGGTTGCAGGTCAGTGGTACAGGTTGGTACAGTTTTAGAGTGGTATATCTCATAGTGATTGTGTGATAGTGGTTCCATCATTATACTTCTACGTCAGGGTGGTTGGATAAGGAAAGGAAAAGTGGTTGTAGCCGAAGAACATAGGGGGTTGTAGCCTCCTTCTAGTTATAGCCAGAGAATTGGGGAGTTGGAGCTTCTCTCAGGTTGTAGCATGAGAAACTATGGGGTTGGAGCCTCCTTCAAGTTGCATCTGGAAAACAAAGGAAGCTAGTGCTTCCAATGAATGTAATTCTTAAAGACATATAAGAAAAATCATTATGTGGTTTTCTCCCACTTTAGGTTTCCACGTAAAAACATTGGTGTATTGTTTATGTGTATGATTTCTCATTTGTTCATTGTTTATTTTCTCTGCAATTATTGGATGATAATTTTACATTGATATAACAATTGCTTTTTGTGGTTAAAAAGGATTCAATTTCTCTATTACTGATTCACCCCCCTCCCAGTAATCCAACAGGTGGATCCTCCATATGGAACCAAACCAATTGGATACAAGTGGATATTTAAGAACAAGTACAGATCAAATGGATCACTTTACAAGCACAAAGAAATAATCGTGGAAAAAGGATTTGCACAGAAAGAAGGTGTTGATTATGAGGAAAATTTTTCCCCCACAACAAAATGGGCTACCATCTGCACTCTATTTACCATGGCAGCACAAAATGGATGGAAAATTCATCAAGTGGATGCAAATACTACTTTTTTGAATGGATACTTGAAAGAGAATGTGTTCTTGTCTCAACCAGAAGGCTTTGTTGTCAAGGGACAAGAAAATAAGGTATGCGAGCTCATCAAATCCGTTTATAGATTGAAACAATCACTGTGAGCATGGTATGAAAAGTTAATAGAGCATCTTCTAAAATTAAATTTCAATCATTTCAATATTGACGATGCAACTTTGTTTGTCAGAAAGTTGGAAAAATTGTTGTATATCGTGTAGTATATGTAGATGATCAGTTCATAACAGGGAGCAATGAGAACTACATTGCATCCATAAAGAAGGAGTTGAAGAAAGGCTTCAAGTTGACAGATTCAAGACATATTCACTACTATTTGGGCCTTGAAGTAATTCAAAATCCAAAGTACATATTCATCTCCCAGAAGAATTACATTGGAGAATTGTTGAACAAGTTTGGCATGGTTGAGTGCAATCTTGTTTCTACTCCAATGGAACAAAACTTGAAGCTCACATAAAAATAAGGGAATGAATTTGAGGATGCAATCAAATATAGACAACTTATGGGAAGTCTTATCTATATTACTACCATCGGACCATACATTTCATTTTTTGTTGGAATTCTTTCCAGGTTCATGCAAAATCCTTGTGAAGGACATTGATCTGCTACAAAGAGAGTTATAAAATACTTGAAAGGAACTCAATATTTTGGACTCTAGTACTCTAAGGTAGATGACTTCAACCTGATTGGATATTTTGATTCAAACTTTGATGGGGAGAATTAAAATGGAGTGTCAACTTCAGGCTATCTCATGAATCTTGGATCAACAGTTGTTTCATGGAGATCATGCAAACAATACTTCCCACCAGATTCCACAACAAAGGAATAATATTTGGCAGCTGCAGAAGTGATAAAGGAGATTATGTGGCTCAGGGAAATACTTGAATATTCGCAGGTGAAACAAGTAAATCCTTCTCCTCTTCTAGTTGAAAATACTTCTGCAATCAAGTTTGCAAAGAATCCTAGATTCCATGATTGAACCAAGAACATAAAAAAAAAGTATCACTTGATTCGATATCATGTAGAGGCCAAGACTATTCACTTAAGACATTGTTCCACAAATGATAAAATTACAGACATCTTCACCAAAGCACTTGGAAGAGAAAAGTTTGAGAAGTTCAGAATCATGCTTGGACTCACACACACCCCTTTGGATTAAGGGGGGTGATTTTGGACACGTAATCCTTCATGGATGTGTTACTTGTAACAATATTGTAAATATGAATAGTCGTAGGTGATAAGAAACATTTTCAGTTATGGAAGACCATCAATCATTTAATGTTGTATTTATACATCTATCAAGCTAATGCAATAGACATCAAGTATGGAGTTATTTTTTGTCATCTTTAGCTTGACATGTTGAAATAAGAAATTCTAAAGATTAGTTATTAATTACAAGAGCATAATACAATAGATTTTTTTTTTCTTTTAGTGTTGCAAATAATAAAATAACTAAAAATAAAACAATGATTAAATAAAAGAAATAAAAAATGACTGTACATATTAAAACTGGTGTGTAAAAGAAATAAATATTTAAAACTAATAAAAAGAAAACAAATAAAATATATTATATACATGTTTTATAAAAGTGAATGACTTCATATGACTTGTTTGTTTATTTTAATATTGAGTTAAGAAAAAAGATGAAGAGAAATGAAATTTAAAAACAACAAAATAAAAACTTTCAGAACCCAAAGAAGTTTGATCTTTATTTTTAATGAAATTCCCCATACATTTTCTTGATTTTTTCTTGAATTTGTTGAATCTTTTAAGCCTCTACATAGACTTAGACCATATTTCTAGTCTTTAAATATCCAAGATGCTATGTAACATCATACAGTGAATATTCAAGCACAAAACCAAGCACATAAGTGTTATTGCACAAGTTGTATTTTTTGGCAAAGCCTGACCCAACCACCAAGTGGTGAAAACTAAGGGACACTACACCCAATGTCACCTCGATATAGGTCTCACGCTTCAAGGGTGACAAGGTCACTCTAGGGAGGCAATATTGGTGACCCTGGGGGGATTGAGACAGATGGAAGGGAAGGAAGAGAAGCATCCCCCTAAAGGTCAATGATGGAAGATAAAAATGGCTTTGATGAATCATCTCTGGGTGGTTTAAGGTTTCCAAGTCTTTGGATACCTACAAAAGTGTTGGTACCTTCCTGAGCCACAAGAAAAACCACACTTGCATATAATGTATGTTAGGTGGACAAGCAAGCTAAGATTTTTGTACCTAATTTGTAGTGATCAAACAATATTAACTATTAGAAATACAATGATAACAGAAGCTGCAATTAAAGTTGCTACAAGTTCAGTTAAACATGCAATAGATGAACCGACAAAGACTAGTATAGCTTGCACAAAATAGTATGAAACTTGAGCAGTCAAACAAGGTTGTTATAAAGCAGTTCTGCAGAGATAGTTTTCAGCCTTATGGCTGTAATATACAATGTATTACAGAAGAAAAATCACCCAATGAAACTTTCCCAAAAGTTGACCCAAAAGTGCGCTATAACAAGTAGAACATGAGGGCAAATTTTTAGCTTAAGTCTAGGGTTATTTTGTGAGTTGTTAGGGTTATAACCGTTAGGTTTTCCGAAGCCTTATGGATGTAGGTTTAGTTTGTTAACATAAAAAATATTTAGTAAGAGAGAGTGGACGTTTCAATGAGGCAAGAGATCCTAGGGCTCAAAGAACAAAATCCAAGTGAGAGAACCTCAAGACCTTGACTTTTCATGTTTACCAAGGCAACAATTAATTTATCCCATGCAACAAGTGATGACTGGTTCCTTTAATGGTTGGTTTAATGGAGTCAAGAAAAGAATGAGCTAGAGTAACTACCCTCCTTAGGGGTGTAAATCCTCCTACTCCCTAAGGCAAGTATCCCTAGCTAGGGTTTAGACTAAGAGGGTGTATGCACTTATACTTCTCTTAGTAAACCCTTTTTAAATCAACAATACTTAAGAAAAATTATGATGGAGACTAAGGTGGGGGTGTATTCCCTTATACTTCCCACCTAACTCTCGCATGATAACCTTGACTTGAAACACAAATGATAACACAAAACATATTTTCTTACCAATTCAAGGAAAAAATGCTAAGATAAACCACCACAATAGCAAGAGAAGAGCCTTCCAAGGATAGTGCATACTTCCACCAACCAATAACCAATAAATATAGCCATACACAAGAGCAAAAGATATAAATATCCAAATATAGAAAAAAATTCAGTCCAAGGCCTATCCAAATGGGAGAGTTATGTCTTTAAAATGAGATCTTATGATCTCTATTTATACAAAATGTCTATCACTTAGTTTGTCCACATTAGCAAGGGTAAAGCATAATATAAGGGATCCACAACCATTATATTACCCTTCGCAACCAAATAATAATAAACAATTTATCTTAAAATTCACTTTTACACAAAAGAAACCCTAGCATAAGGTGATGTCACCCCTTTAGGGGACGTTTTAGCACTTTGAAGAATTCGTTGGGGTAGTAGATGCATGGCTAGGCCTCAAAAGTCCACTTTTCATTCATCCAAGTCTTCTCTTAATGTTCTTCAACCCTCCTTCATTCCAAACTTTCCACATATCATCAAGCAACACCTTCACCACCAAACCCTATCCCTCTAGATGACGTCAAGCTTCTAAAAGTGATGTTTTTCCTCTTCTATGCAAAATGTTTGGCATGTAAGGGATAGTTCATGTTGTCCATAATGTCTTATATGCCTCTAAAGGTACATCTCTATCATCTTACAATGTGGGCCCTTGGCACCCAACTTGTGGGCTTCAAGTCCCATGGAAGCCCAAGCTAGGCTTGTTCTTCCAAAATTGTCCACCAACTAGGTCCTGCAAAGACAAATCAACACACCCTCCAAGGATCTCAAGTCATAATAGCATGATGAGTAGATCAAATCAATAAATGAGCCACCTACGCATGTGCATCAAATATTACTCGGTCAAACAAGTAAGTGCTCAAATAAATTATGCAACTTGCCATGCTTCGATATGGGAGGGTTGACGAGGTGTCCTATTGGGTATATCTTTCCCTGGGTCAAGGAGTGTTTCCCAAGTGATCCTTATCTAAGCCATGTGAAGTATGTGAAGTGGTTATGGATCAAGATTCACTGTGTATGGGGTTCATGACATACAAGGGATTGCAATATCCCATTCATGGGTGTCTTTGTAGAGGGTGTGTGGCACCTTCGTTTGCAATGCACTTATTCCAACACCATCCTCTTTCCATTCTTTGTTTCTTTCATTTTTTAAGGAACAAGTTGAAGGCCATTGTCTTGGCGTGGTGTCCAAATAATGGTAGTGTCACTCACAAATACCTTGCGGAAATGAGAATGTTGGCTCGTGATGAGACCCCCTTTCTCTCAGTTGTGTAACTAAGAGCCACTACCCTGGTTTGGTGTCCAGATGATGGTAATTTCATACCACTAGATATGCATGATCATGATAGGTCGGCTCATGATGAGACCTCTTATCCTCCAACTAACCCCCTAAGAATTCACTAACATTTATTCTTGTAGTTCCCCCTTTTCTTACAGAGAAGTGTTTCATTTCTTTTTCAGGGGATCCCTGCGCGAAGCATCTAGAAAGTATATATATAAGATTTTATATTTTTATCCAACAACAATCCCTCTAGGCATTCAACCCCTTCTTCCCATGGAATGAGGGACAACCCCTTCTTTGGTCAATACACCCTAAGATCCCAAGAGACAAGGAAATGGGGGGTTTTAGGTGATGGAAAGTGGTAAGTATGGTTGGAAACAATATGATGACTCTTCAAGGGAGTTCCTAGTAGAAAACCCATTCTTGAGGAAGACCACTTACTAGGGAACAATGTCAACCACCAAGGTGAAACGGGGAAAAAGGAATAATTTCCAAGCATATGTCATGAAACCTAAAGCAGTCTAAGATACAACATACTCAAAATGCCTCAAATATTGAAATGAAACTCACCATAATACCTGACTTGTACCTCATGGAGCAAGGCCCAGTGCCTCGGAAGCTATTTGGTATGGTGGATGCCATCTGAAAATCCTGAACTTTGTGGTGATGAGAAGGGTCTCCATATGGTCATGTAGTCTCTCGACACTCCATATATACAACCCAAGGGCCTCAAGACATGATCTCCTTAGTTATCCCACAAAATGTGGATAACGCAGAAGAAAGACAAATAAGAAAATCAAGTTGGATTTTTAACGGTCGGATTTTCAACAGAGCAATACCAGTGAAACTCAAGGCAATCATCTCAATGACACAACCCAAACTCAACCCTGCTTTGGCTCCTTCTGCCACTCTTCAAGACATTCCCTGCTCTCTCACAACTTTTTCTCCTCCTAACAGCTGGTTGCAGGCTTATGTTTATTTATATTTTTTTTATGGTGGTTGTAATAGTTAGGATTTGATTAACGGATTTGAGTGAACATGATTAGAATTGACTTAATTTGTTTATTTAATGAATAATATAAAAATGTGTTCATATTTATGCGTCAATTTCCATAAAGTATGCATTGACTCATAGAATATGCATTCACTCCAAGATTATTCATTAATAATATCATTTCACAACTTTATATGGGCGCAGGCTTCCAACATATTATGATTTCTTCTGATTTATACCATACTCTCATTAGGCAAATCCATTCTGAGTCAACTATGTATCTAGAAATATAAATAGACCCAAAATATTGTAAGGCAATGCACATATTATGGCGTGTATATATGTTGCCCATTCTTATTCGGATTCAATTTTCCTTTGCTGCATAGAGTGCCCAAACCATTGATCTCAATGGAACAATGCAATGATCAGTGTTAGTAATATCCTATGACAAAGTCCCAACACTGATATCAACTTTCAGATTTGTTTATATATTGTCTCTATTGTTTATTTCGTCTGAATTTTTGTTATTGACTGGCAATGTAACAGTCCCAAGCGCTAACAACATTAACATAGACCTATTATCATATGTTGATCCCAAGGCCATAATTGTTTGACTCTTGTTATCATTCTTTGGTGTTTTAGTGATTACGATAGAGGCTTTCATGGCTGAGCTCCGTGATGAGTTCAGTTCCTAAATGAATCAAAATGCAATCTTTGATTATTCTCCCTCTCATGGCATAATTCCTTTCTTTTTTTATTATTTGCGAGGTTGTTTTGAAAACTTTCACCAATAAACTTTAGGTATTGAAGGGTGAGGAAACCACATTGCCTAACTTCATTGAGAGTAACTTGTGTCCTTTAACTCACAAACTCTTTGATTTGAGACACGTCGAATATTCTGCGCAACGCAGTTTCAAAATGTTGTACGCCACAAAACTTCGTCGCTGAACATTCAAGATGTATCGTGCAAAGGGGAAACCTACTGGAATTACTACACGTGATAAAACACTTAATAGAATAATTTATGGATGCAAAATAACACATTTCTATGATTAACACATAAACTCAAAAATATAACAGAAGCACATGAATTTTTCAACACACAAACTATTTGACATATATTAATTTCGGCGCAGTGCGTGTATACAAGGTACAATATTAACTAAGATGAGCTTCGAATCCAATGACTTCTGTTACTGACTTCACAGACCCAGATCTTGTGCTCTCATATTTCTTGGAATCCTCATCTATTGTTGTTTCTCCTTCACAATTATGCTCTCTCTACCTCGCTGCTTCTTCTCTGCATCATCTCACGACTAACTAAAGACTCATACTTATATGGACTCCGATTGAGAATTCATGTAGAAGTAAAACTGACTCAACATTAAAGACAACCATTAATTCGATCGACTCTTCAATTTCTTAACTAAACTCAAGAAAGATAAAGATCGGCTCTATTTATAACTCCCCTTCTTGTCAACTGACTTAGACTGAGTTTGAGTAAATGTGTGACTTTGCATTTTCAGAATGACATACAAACTGACTAACTGACAATTCGGCTGACAGACAAAACTACTCACAAATTGGTTGAATGACAAATTGACGGATACTTGAAGATCTCATCGACTTGTAATTACTATTTCCAACACTCCCCGTTAATTATAAGTAGGTGGGATTACAAAAACTTCACATCAAAATTGAGTTTAAAAATTTTTCGTCACTCATTTGTTACTGCGTAGACTTTTAGAATACTGTGCAAATGTTGAAATGCATCTCTTGCTAAAGCCTTTGTAAAAATGTCTACGACTTGTTCTTTTGACCTGCAAAACTCTAAATGGATGTCTTTGTTATTTACCAATTCTCTGATAAAATGATACCTTGTATCAATATGCTTAGTTTTCTTGTGAAACACATGATTCTTTGATAACATGATGGCTGATTTTTTGTCGCACAATACTGTTGTTGGTTTCTTTTGTTCCTGCAAAAAATCTTTTAACATTCTTCTCATCCAAACTGCTTGACAAGTTGCACTTGTAGTTGCGACGTACTCTACTTCTATTGAAGAAAGAGTCACTATGGGATGCTTCCTTGATGCCCATGATACCATACTTGTTCCAAAATGACATGTATACCCAGAGGTACTTTTCCTATCATCTATTTTGCCTCCACAATCACTATCAGTGTATCCAATAAGTCTGAAATCTTCTAAAGTGGAATATCTAATGCCAAAATCTTTTGTTCCATTCACATATCTCAGGATTCTCTTTCCTTCCTTCCAATGTGATTCTTTTGGAATTTCCATGAACCTTGAAATTATGCTCACTCCATACATAATATCAGGTCTTGTCGTTGTTAGATACATAAGATTGCCTACCAGTCTTTTAAACAGTGTGGGATCCACCTTGGACCCTTTATCTTCCTTGATTAACTTCAATCCTGTTACGACAAGTGTTGGGGCTGATTTTGAATTTATCATATTGAATCTTCTTAGAATTGCATGCACATACTTAGACCGTGAGATAAATATACCAGTTTTGGACTAGTGAGCTTCTATTCCAAAAAAATACCTCATAAGCCCCAAATCAGTCATTTCAAATTCATCCTTCATGACTGAGTTGAATTCTTCTATACCAAAATCACCTGTAAAAATCAAATCATCTACATATAAGAAAACAATTAACATGTTACCTTGTTGATTTTCTTTGATGTAGAGTGTTGGCTCACATTCACTTCTCTGAAATATATTATGTGTAGATAAGAATCTATTCGACTGTACTAAGCTCTGGGAGCTTGCTTTAACCCATACAATGTTTTCTTCAATCTGTACACCTTGTCTTATTTTCCTAGAACCTAATAACCTTGTGGTTGTTCCACATACACTTCTTCTTTTAAGTTTGCATTCAAAAATGCTAAATTTACATCCATTTGATAAACTAGCCAATTTTATTGTGTGGCAATGGCTAACAAATTTCTTACTGTGTCCATGCGCACCACTAGTGCAAATTTTTCGTTGAAATCAATTCTAGGTTGTTGTGTAAAACCTCTTGCAAATAACCTTGCCTTGTAATTTTGTACATTTCTATATGCATCTTTCTTGGTTTTATAAATCCACTTGACACTTATAACATCCTTCTCTTCAGGTACATCAACCAACTTCCATGTCTGATTGTTCTCTATGTATCTGATTTCTTCATCCATGGATTGTGCCCATACATCATCTTTGACAACTTCTTCAAAAGTTAATGGATCATCTATTTGTGAAAACAGAGAAAAAAATGAAAATGAATTTGTTGCATCCTCATTATAGATGTCGCACAAAATTCTTGTCTTCCTTGGTAACACACTTGCTAATGTTGGATCTGGGGATGTATAACTACTCAGACTGCTTGTTGATGTTTGTTGCACTCTAGGTGTAGACTGTGCACCTGTTGTTCTTACTGGAGTATTATGTTCTTTTATTTTCATCGTAATGCCAGATATATAAGGTACTACGCATTGTCTTGTGGTTGGTTCTTGAACCACTTAATCTTATGTGTCATCATGCTCCATTGCATCAATAATTTTGACTGTCTTTTCTATGCTTCCATCCCATGCTTCATTCTCCACGAACTAAACATCATGACTTATTATGACTTTTCTTTCAATAGGATCATGCAACTTGTATCCTTTTGTTTCTTCAGAATACCCAACAAATATGAATTAATGTCCTTTTTTGTCGAACTTCTTTCTCAGATCATCTGGAACATGTGCGTATGCAACACAACCAAAAACTTTTAAGTGTGCCACATTATGCTTCATACCTGTCCAAGCTTCTTAAGGAACTTTGTCCTTCACACTCTTTGTCGAACACCTGTTCAATATGTATACTACAGTTGCTACTACCTCAGCCTAATAATCATTTGACAAATGTTTGGCTCCCAACATATTGTGCGCCATTTCCATAACGGTTATGTTCTTTCTTTCTACGAAACCATTTTGCTGTGGTGTATATCGCACAATAAATTTCTTGTAGATGCCATGAACTTTACAAAAGTTCTAAAATTATCTTGAAATGTATTCTCCTCCTCTGTCAGTTCTTAGACACTTGATGTAATGACCACTCTACTTCTCTACAAGTGATTTAAACCGTTGAAAAAAACCCAATGCGTCAGATTTATGCTTTAGGAAATAAATCCATGTCTTTCTTGATAAATCATCAATAAAAGTTAGAAAATAATCACTCCCTCCTATGGACGGATTTTGCATTGGTCCAAAAATGTCTGAATGTACTATTTCTAGTGGAGCTTTTTCTTTGTAATAATTTCCAACTGGAAATGATTCTCTATGTTGCTTGCCAAATATGCAGCCTTCACATATCCTTTCTGGTTTTTCAATCAATGGAAAACCTTTTACAATATTTTTTGTGTGTAGCAGCTTTAGACCTCCAAAGTTCAAATGTCCAAATCTGAAGTTCCATAGCTAGGAATCATCATGTACTTCAAATTGGAATGTTCCCTGCATTTGTGCACCATTTTCTCCTTTCTTAATACTATGCACACTTACTGTCGTAAATGAAGTTTCTAACTGCGCATTTTTTGCTACCAATAGCTTGTGTTGTATTCTTATTATTGGTAGGCTTCAATTTCAATGGGAACATCCTGTTACTTGTCATCTGAATTATTTCAATAAGTTGATTGCTTGGGCATCTATCCATAATCACACAGTGATTATCTTCCATGTAGATTATGTATCCTTTTTGTAAAAGTCGTCTTGTGCTCATTAGATTATGCTTCAGACCATAAACATAATATACATCAGGCATAACCTTTTGTTCTCCTTTCTTAGTTAAAATGTTTATACTACCTTTGCCTAAGAAAGTGACTTGGATATATGTTCCAAGTGTAATCTTGGTTTGGACTGACTCATCCAAACTAGAAAACAAGTATATGTTTCATTCCTTGTGGTTACTGCACCCTGAATCTAAATACCATATGTCACATGGACTTGCTTGAGCAACATTGCATTCAATTGGGGATACTATAGGCATTACTTCAGCCCATGCCATAAACATAGGATTGGTTTGGTTATTTTCACTGTTTGATTGATCTTGACTTTGCTTTTTCTGATTATACTGTCTCTTACTGCACTCATATGAATAATGTCCATACCATTTACAGTAATGGCACTAAATATTTGATTTTTCACTTCTCTGACCACTTGGATGACTAGTATTTGGGTTTTTACCTCTTCCATCAGTATTTCCAGGACTGCTACTGCGTCCAACTTTAGTATAAATTCTTCCTCTGCCTCTAGAGATATCTCTCCCCATTCCTCTTCCACAGCTTATAGATGACTATGCGGAAAATGCATTCTCTAATGACATACTTGACCTATTCAATATGTGTTCATGATTAATGAGGGAAGCTTGCAGTTAATCTAGACTAAATTGAATCAAGTCTTTGCTCTCTTCCAGAGTCACAACTAAGGTATCAAATTTAGGAGGAAGACTCCTAAGTACCTTCTCAACAACTTTTTTTTCTTCTATGGTTTCACCATGAGACTTAATCTGATTTATCAGGGCAATGACATGGGTATAAAAATAATCTATTGTATCTGTATCTTTCATTGACAGAGTTTCAAAATATCTTATAATAATTTGTAGTTTTGAAGTCTTTACTTTGTCCATACCTTGATAAGAGGTTTGTAATATGTCCTATGATTCCTTGGCTTGCTTTGTTGATGCAACTCTTGGGAGTATGCTCTCATGCATGGCTTGTTGTATGTAAAATATCGCCTTTCCATCCTTCTTCCTTTGATCTTTCAAGACATCCTTCTCAGTTTGTGTGAGAGCATTGTATGTTCCCTGATCTACTGGTTCCACATAACCATTATTGACTATCTCCCATACATATTGACCTCAAAACATTTCCTTCATGGTGGACCATATCTCATAATTATTTCCTATAAAATTGGGAGGTTGCAGATTTGAGGTAGAAGCCATATTTCACTTTTCAATAGAGTTTTTTCTTTTGAACTTGTTCTAATAGAACCTTCTCTTGATCAAACTTGATTTTGATCAACTTGCTTTGATACCCAATATTTGATTTGAGACACATCAACTATTTTGCGCAGCGCAATTTCAAAATGTTGTGCGCCACAAAACTCCGTCGTTGAACACTCAAGACTTATCGTGCAAAGGGGAAACCTACTGGAATTACTGCGCATTGTGATAAAACACTTAATAGAATGATTTATGGATGCATAATAACACAGTGCTATGCTTATCACATATATTTAGAAATACAACAGAAGAACAAGAATTTGTCAACACACGAACTACTTGATATATATTAATTGTGACGCAGTGCGCGAATACAAGGTACACTATTAACTAAGATGAGATTCGGCTCCAATGACTTCTTCTGCTGACTTCACAAACCCATAGCTTGTTCTCTCATATTTCTTGGACTCCTCAGCTGATGTTGTTTCTCCTTCACGAATTTGTTCTCTCTACCTCTCTGCTTCTTCTCTGCATCATCTCACGACTAACTAAAGACTCAGACTTATATGGACTCCGACTAAGACTTCATGTAGAACTAAAATTGACTCAACATTAAAGATGACCATTAATTCCATTGACTCTTCAACTTCTTAACTGAAGTCCAGAAAGATAAAGATCGGCTCCATTTATAACTCCCCTGCTTGCCGACTAACTTAGATTGTGTTTGAGTAAACATGTGACTTTTCATTTGCATACTAATAGACAGATTGACATAGTCCCCGAGGTGTAGGACAGTCGGTGACGGAGTGTGTTGTTAAGCCACTCCGTGATGTTAAAGTCACCGGTTCGAAACCTGCGGGGACA
>SNQJ01S0161102.1:21642-36680 GCA_010110895.2 Picea sitchensis | reverse complement strand
ACCGTCGATCTGAAGAAGGGAAATTTATCAATGTTGGGTATCGAGAGGGTGTATTCAAGTGATGTGAAGGCCCCAAAAATGTGAAATCACGATGCACCCAGGAGTTGGGCCCAAGGTCGCATACAGGAAAAATGCAGTGAAGGAGAGAGTGCCACCAAGATCTTTCGGAGTGTGAAGGAAAGAGTGTGAATTTCATGAGACCTGCACCAAAAGCCGAAGATGTCCATGTGAGTTAAAGAATGATACCATCATGGTTTCAAGGTGTCAGGTTGAATCGAAGGGCCTCTAGCAGCGCATGGTGGATCCCTGGGCGTTAAGTCTCGTCCTAATTTCGATGAAGGAAGTTAATGAAAAAAGGAGTGGTGGTTGAAACCTCGACTAACTCCATAAATGGAAGGTATGGAAGGTCCGACCATGGGGACTGAACCGTCGACCCATGGTACTCCTGCGAGAATCTTCTCCTGCAAAACCCATGTTGATCTGATCTTGCATTTGATAGAAGAATTCCCTCACAATCTAATAGAGTGGGCGCTGCCTGGAAGCTTTGAATGCAGGGTCCCGATCACGCTCCTGGTGGTTGCAAAAATTCTCAGTATATCTATGAAATTTTGATATTTTGTAATGGTCGAGGGTTGAGCTAAGCTCCTGTATTTTAATTTTTTGATGAAGCTCTCATTCTCTAGTTATGTAACTTGATATAAGACTTCTTTTTTAATGAAAGTCAGCTTCTTTTTCCATCTTATTTGCATCTCATACTGAATTTTCATGATCGAAGGATTTGCATGGATTGTGGTGACTTTGTTGTAATGGATGTTTGATTGCAATGCAGTTATAGCGCTTTCAGTTTCCTGAAACCTCTAATTCAAGAGGATCTTGTTTTTCAAATTTTTTCCTCCTTAGGAATACTGGAAGACCTAATGTCCAGAGGATACCTTTACACCTTTTCCTCAATTTCTTCCTCATACTCACCCTTACTATAATTTACTAACAAAAGTTGATCAAGACCTTATTTTCTTATGCATACTACCCCAATTTTCTAAGTTAAAATGATATTCTCTTGATTCTGCCCCATTTGACCTCTTTAAATCCATTAACCGTGACATATAACATGATGGGTACTAGGCTTACCTCTGCCACAATCCATAGGTGAATTCTGGTGCTAACATTTTGGCGACGTTGTTGGGGACGAATTGAATATTTTCCCTGGGATAGAATGACAAAGCTTACTAATGAAGGTGCATCAGAACTCAATACCATTGAAGATTGTAGCCTGCACCTGGTGACTCCATTGTCTAGAAACTCCACTGGTATGACTCCATTGTTTCAGTTGGGTCCTAAAGGTAGACACACGAGGTATCACCCACAACTACCTCTAGCCACACCTTAAGTTGACCCAGAGAAAATTATCAAAAAAGGAAATACCCCTCAAGAATGTACTTCAGCTTCTGAACCAGGTGATTCTGGTAATTTTCTTAATCTTCCTTCAGAAACCCCAGTCACTTTTCCCGTTTCTCCTGTTATCCCATCTGTTGGAGTTTCCAGTACTTTGAATTTCAGAAGTTTTCCTATTGATTTCTCTTCTCATGGCCTCGTTTTGGAAGGAGACATCTTCGACACTCCTGTATCTCCTGAAGTTGTACCATGGCTCAAACCCAGGACCTTAGGAGACTTCCCCACTCCTGGATTTACTACTCCTCCTCCTGTTAGAGTTGTTGCAATAGAAACCTCTATTCCTACCAACTCTGCAACCTTTTTCTCAAATAATCAGTTGTTTCCCTTTTCCCCCAGAATCACAGTTCTAGTCTCACCTGTCTAAACTCCATATTCAACTACTTCTCCTCATGTTCACACTCCAATGGTAGGATAAAATCCCCCCATAACTATAATGGAAGCTATAATAGCTGCTAGGTATGCCCCTCTTGTTTTTCCTCAGCCTTTGAATTCCCTCCCATCAGATGAATACCTTAAGCAGTTACCTAAGTTCACGGGCGAGGGAGACATAACTGCAAAGGAACACCTTGAATCCTTTTATAGTTTTACAAATAAGCATGCCATATATAATGAATATGTATGGATGAGGATTTTTGTTCATAGCCTTGATGGTGAGGCTAGGAAGTGGTTTAGGGTCTTGCCTCCTGGATCTTTTGGTGGGATTTAAGCCTTAGACAAATTCTTCTTAAAGGATTGGGGATACAAAAAGGATCTCCTGTACTATATTACAGAGTTTGGGGCTCTGAAGAAGGAGGAGGGGGAATTTGTGTTTGATTTCTCCAAGAGGTTTAATAGAATGTATCATAAAATCCTAATTGAGGTGAAGCCTACACAGACCTTTGTAAATATTACTTATGCTAGCTCTTTTGATCTTGATTTCTACCTCATGTTAAGAGAAATAAGAGCTACTTCCTTGGATCATATGAAATATGCATCCCTCGAAGTAGAGTCCAATATATTTGCAGTTGATAATCTTAGGAGCAAGACCGACAAAGCCAGGAGAAAAGGGAGGTCTGAGGCTTAAACATATGGTTCCACTGATTTCCATCCTCAAGTTGAGGAACTTGCTAAGTTAGTGAAATCTATGTTTGTTGAGATGGAGAAGTTAAGGCTTGAAGGAAGACAGAACTATAGAAGTTCACAAAATATTGATAACAAAGGTAACTTAATGAGACCTAACAATGCTCCTCAAATTCTTCCGAGAGAGAAAATAAGCAGAGATCAAAATGATCAGAACATCCAGACCCCTCTCCAAAATAATCTTGGTATGGATGATGAAGGTGAGGATGAAGAACTTCATCTTGAATTCCACTGCCTTGGAGACACTTCCTCCTTTCCTCATTTGACTCAATATGCATACGAGGAATATCTCATGGACGACCAAATTAATGAGTTGATTAAGGGAGACAAGGCCAACAATAGACCAAACAGATATAATCTGAGGTCCAAGAAGAAAGAAAAAAAACATGATGTTCCTGAGCAACCTACCAGAGCAGAGAAGTCTGCTAAAGATATAGCAGAAAACAACGAAGGTAACAAAGCGCAATCACCCTCGCCAGTAATTAAATTTCATGTTCTAAAAGTGAAAGAAATTCTAAATCACCCTCCCTCTTTTAATTTTGGCCATGAAATTCAAAAAATTTGAATCCCTAGACCCCTTTCTGAGCTGGTCAAGCATGATGATTTCAAAAGGAGCCTCTCTAAACTATTCCAGTCTGAATCTACATCTCATTCCATAGACTCGATCAATTTGCAAGATGAAAATCCAACAATTATCTTAGGTCCTTTAGTAGAAGACAGAGATGACTCCTCTCCTCCCTTCTATACCTCACTGAGAATACATGATAAGGTGTTGCACAATTGTCTGATGGATTCAGAGGCATCCCATAATCTCATGCCCAAAATTGTCATGGATGAACTCGGGTTAGAAATCAGAAAAGCTTACCATGACTTGTATTATTTTGACTCTAGAAAAGCGAAACGTCTCGGGGTCATCAAGGATCTAGTTGTGACCCTGTTCTAGTTTCCCATGAAGAGTGTGTTCATGTATATCATAGTAGATGACATTCCCCCCAAGTTTGGCATGTTATTTTCAATATCTTGGATAAAATGACTAGGGGGAACCTTGTAGATGGACCTCACCTATTCCACCATTCTGGTGTTTGGGGGTGATCATAGAAGACTTTATAGGGAAGCTCAGTTGGCCTACATTATCAGTGATGAAGAAAACCCCACAAACCATCCTATTTTTTCTCTTGATACAAATTTGGGATCTAGTTTTCTGCAACTCGCCGACACTCCTGAAACTCCTCTGGAAATCAAAAGGTGGCCTATCATTTTTCCTGAAAATTCCCCTCCTATCAACTCTGTGTGGAAAATGCTCTTCAATGGAGCCTCTTCTAAGGAAGGTGTTAGTGCTGGAGTGGTTTTTGTTTCACCTACTCAAGAGACTATAACTATGTTCTAGAAGTTAGAATTCAAAGCTACCAATAATGTGGCAGAATATGATATCTCGTCTTAGGTTTAAGGGTTGCAAAGGACATGGGAATTGAAGAGATATCATTATTTGGGGATGTTGAGTTAATTTTCCATCAAGTCAAGAATCTTTACCAAGCTAAGCACCCTAGGCTAATAAGTTATATAAATGAAGCGTGGGACCTTGTTGACAGTTTTTTCCTGGCTTTCAACATTTCATTTATTCCAAGAGAAGCAAACTTTATCATTGATTCTCTGGTTGTTTCAACAAGCAATTTCAACGTTCCTTTGCCACCAAATCTTAGGTATGATGTATAAGTAAATTACAGACCCTCTATACCTAACAATGTCAAGCATTGGAAATTATTTGAGGATGATCTCAAGATCAAAAGATTCCTTGAGACTGGTGATGATTTTTCTACACTACATAATAATCAAGATCAGGATTCTTAAAGTGATCCTCATGTTGATGTTTTCCTGAAAAAAATCGCTAATCACCATATTGTTTAGTTGCCTAGAAATCACATTCTGAATGGACTAGTTCCTTTGGAAAGACTATTCGACATAAATGATGTAGTATTGAAAGTTAAAGGATCGGTTGATGATGTTGATGTAACTGAATGAAACATTGTTACAGAGAAGGATCCAAAAATTGTCAAGTTATCGAGCAGTCTGTCAAAGGAACAAAGGGATGAATATGTTGAGCTATTAAAATATTTTGTTGATGTATTTTCTTGGACATATGAATATATCAGAACATATGATACAAGCATCATTGAGCATAAGATCCCATTGAAGGAAGAGGCCAAACCGTTTAGGCAGACGCTGAGGCAGATCAACCCCATGTTGTTGCCTATCATGGAGAAAGAGGTAAAGAATCTTTTGGATTCTCAGATTAACATTCCTTTAAGGTATTTTGAATGGGTGGCTAACTTTGTCCCAATGATAAAGAAGAGTGGAGAAATCAGACTTTGTGTCAATTTCATAAACCTAAACAGAAGCTCCAAGAAGGAAAACTACCCCTTGCCCAAGATGGAGCACATATTACAGAGGGTGATAGGTGCATCTAGGATGTCTATGATTGATGGCTTCTCTGGTTACAATCAGATTTCTGTCTTACCCAAGGACAAAGAGAATACAACTTTCACCACTCCATGGAGTGCATTCATGTATGCCAAGATTCCCTTTGGATTGATGAATGTAGGAGAAAATTTCCAGTAAGCTATGGACATCGCCTTCATTGGGGAAAAGGATAAATTTGTAGTTATTTATCTGGATGAAATTACAGTTTTCTCCAGGATTGATAAAGAACATTATCATCATCTGAGAAAGGTCTTCCAAAAATGCAAAAAAAATGATTTCTCCTTGAATCCCAAGAAATCATTGTTTGCTATGAAGGAGGGAAAATTACTGGGGCACATAGTATCAACTGAGTGAGTAAAGATTGATCCCAGCAGGGTGGAAGCCATCCAAACCTTAGCACTTCCTAGGTCCAAGAAAGAAGTTCGATCTTTCTTGGGGAAGATTAATTTTCTGATGAGATTTGTTTATAATTTTGCTGAACTTGTGAAGGACGTTACATTCATGTTGAGGAAAGGAAACACAATAAAATGGACTATTGGATATTGTTATTCCTTCGATCAAATAAAGAAGGTCGTGGCTGAAGCACTTGTGCTCATCAGCCCTGATTACTCAAAATATTTTATAATTTTCTCCTTTGCTTCATTTGACACTGTGGCAACCATTTTATTGCAAAAGAATGATGAAGGGTTCGAGCATCCCATTGCCTTTTTCAGTAGGGCATTGAGAGATGCAGAGCTGAAATATGACATCATGGAAAAACATGCCTATTCTCTGGTTAAGGCTCTCAAATCCTTCAGGGTCTATTTTTTGCATTCAAAAGTCATTTCATATGTCCCTTCAGCTTCTGTGAAGGAGATTCTCATTCAGCCCGACATAGATGGGAGAAGGAGCAAATGGATTGCTAAAATCCTTGAATTTGACTTGGAGATAATACCCACTAAGTTGGTTAATGGTAAAGGTTTAGCCAAGCTGCTGGATGAAACTAATTGCAAAGCCTTGGGGGTAAATTTCATCAACGCTTACTCAGAAAATCGACAGGGTGAGTTGTTTGATACGAGTTCTCAAGTCAGCTCTCCATTAGTAGAATGTGCTTGGCACAGGGACATCATTTTCTTTCTACATAAGTTACAGCCTCTTGATGGCATGGAAAATAGAAAAGTAAGAGCTTTAAATCTTAGATCAATTAAATATTGCCTCATTGATCAAGTTTTATATTGGAAATATCCTCTAGGGGTGTTGTTGAGATGTTTATAACCACAGGAAGACCAACAAATTATGTCTGATTTTCATGACAGTTTGTGTGGGGGACATCACTTTTGGAGAACCACGGCTTACAAGATTCTCAGAGATGGTTGTTTCTAGCCTAGCCTATTCACTGATGTTTGTGCTAAGATCAGGTCTTGTGTTAAGTGTTATAAATTTGTTGGAAAGAAATAACTCAAGTTTTTGCCACTAAATCATGTGGTATCTTCAGTTCCCTTTCAGCAGTGAGGCCTCGATTTTATTTGGGAAATCCATCCTTCTTTAAGTGGTCAACATGGATGGATATTGACTTCCATAGACTACTTTACTAAATGGATAGAAGCCATCCCCACAAGAAATTATTCCCACAGGGTAATCATTGGTTTTCTTGAGGATATTATTGAAATATTTGGTTGTCCAAACAAAATTGTCACTGATAATGCTTCAACTTTTAAGTCTGAACCATTGATTAAGTTATGTGAATAGTTTGGAATAACATTGCTTCACTCTACTCCTTACTACCCCCAAGGTAATGGACCGGAAGAGTCCTCTAAAAAAATCCTTATTAAGATCATCCAAATACTGTTAGAGGACAATAAGAAAGCATGGGATTCAAAGATTAAATTTTCTTTATGGGCTGACAAAGTGTCAGCAAAGAGATATCTTGGTGTCTCTCCTTTCCATCTTGTGTATGGAATTGAGGCCATTTTTCCTTCTCATCTTGCCTTGCCTGTGGAAAAATTCTTCCAAGATTACCAGGGAGAACCAAATGATATGATTAGAAGAATACAACAATTGGTAGAAGTGTAGTAGACTAGGGAGCATCTATTGGACAAAGCACATGACCATCAACAGAAGATCAAGTGAGCTTTTGACAAAAATGTCAACAAAGAGGATTTCCAAATGGGAGATCTAGTACTTAAATGGGATGCACCTAGGCAATATAAAGACAAGAACGATAAATTTTAGGCCTTATGGATCGACCCCTTCAAAATTTCTGAAGCTTTTCAAATAACACTTACAAGTTTCAAAATTTGGAGGATGCTGAAGCTTTTGGTAGCCCTGTAAATGGGAATTTTATGAAAAAGTTTGTTACTTAAAGCCATGAGAGGATTTCCATGTCATTTTAAATATCATTTTTCTTTTTTTTTTGTTTTTATAAAGACTCCATATCCCAATAGATGAGGCACTGGAACTGCGCGTTCTTGGCAGCTCCAGGGAACATGCCATCCCCTGTGGAGCCAAAATGTTATCACATGAACTTGTCAGAGTCCTATGAGTTGGTGGTATATACCAGGTCTATGCCCATGCCCTATTTTATCTCTTTCACAGGCCATGTCTTTAAATATTCCCCTTCAGTCAGGGAAGTCATTTTGTTTCGACACTCATCTCCTTTACCTCGATCGCCGATCCTTCTGCTTTCATGAGCCCTTAACCAGTAGTCCAAGTTTTTATTTACGTAGGACGCAACCATGAGCACAAAGTGAAACACTTAGAGTGATCTAATATGGACTCAAATCAAGCGAGCAAGAAGTTTTAGTTTTCAATGGAGGAGGCTCCATTCGAAGTTCAGATTTGCGGCCCTCAAGCTACCAGGATCATAAAGTTGTGTGAAGTTTAACGTCAGATAGAAGTCCGAAGTCATGAGGTCAATCCTATTCGTTGGTGTTGGGAAGGGTATGTGGTGAGAGATCAACATTTCGCTGACTTGTGGAGTGGAAAAGTCAAAGGGCAGAGCCGAGAGGACTCACGAGTTGATCTAAGTCGTTGGATCGAGGAAAATCGTGGATCGTGGATCTGAGGCAAGCGTAGAATAGGGAATCGGGAGAAGGGAGGTGAGTAATATTTCAACTTACCAAGATGAGAAATCCCGATATGATGAAGATTAGATCTGAGCCATGGATATTAGGCAGACAAGTGGCAGTCGACCTGACTTTCAGTATTTTTGAAAGAAAATAGATTTGGGTTGTCCAAACCAGAAGGACACGTAGTAGCTGATAAGAGAAATCGTGATTTTGGGAGTTGAAGGTTTCAACATGGAGCAAGGCTCAAGTTCCTAAAATGAGAAATCACGATGTGCCCAGGAGTTGGGCCCATGGTCATATCCCAAGGCCTCATAGGAGGTGGGCCCAAGAAAACAAAAGGTAAGCACCGAGCGCATGATTGTGACTTTCAGGATTTTTGAAAGAAATCGTGGTTGTCGAATGCATAGGATATCCGATCGTCAATCTGAAGAAGGGAAATTTCGCAATGTCGGGTATCAGGAGGGTGTAGTCAAGTGATGTGTGTGAAGGCCCCTGGAACGCAAAATCGCGATGCGCCTAGGAGTTGGGCCCATGGTCATGGCCCAAGGTCACATGCATGAATAATGTGGTGAAGGATAAGTTGGCACCGGGAGCTTTGGGAGTGTGAAGGAAAGAGTGTGAATTTCATGAGACCTATACCAAAATCCGAATATTCCTATGTGAGTTAAAGAACGAGACCATCATAGTTTCAAGGTGTCGGGTTGACTCGAAGGGCTGCTAGAAGTGCATGGTAGATCAATGGGCGTTAAGTACTGTCCTGATCTTAATGAAGGAAGTTAATGAAAAAAGGAGTGGTGGTTGAAACCTCGGCTCACTCCATAAATGGAAGTTATGGAAAGTTCGACTGTGGGGACTGAACCGTCAGCCTGTGTACTCTTGCGAGTATAGTTTCCTACAAAACCCATGTTGATCTGAGCTTGCATATGACATAAGAACGCCAGAACAGTCTGACAGAGTGGGTGTTGACTGGAATCTTTGAATGCAGGGTCCCGATCACACTCCTGGTGGTTGCAAAAATTCTCAGTATATGTATGCAGTTTTGATATTTTGTAATGGTCGATGGTTGAGCTAAGATCCTGTATTGTAATTTTTTAATGAAGCTCTAGTTCTCTAGTTATGTAACTTGATATGAGACTTCTTGTTTAATGAAAGTCATCTTCTATTTCCATCTTATTTGCATATGATACTAAATGTTCATGATCAAAGGTTTCGCATGGATTGTGGTGACTATGTTGTAATGGATGTTTGATTGCAGTGTAGTTATAGCACTTTCAGCTTCCTGAAACTTTGAATTCAAGAGGGTCTTGTTTTCCAAAGTTTTTCCTCCTTAGGAATGCTGAAAGACTTGATGTCTAGAGCAAACCTTTACATCTTCTCCTCAATTTCTTCCTCCTACTCACCCTTACTACAACTTATTGACTGGAGTTGATCAAGACCTTATTTTCTTGTGCATACAAAACCAAAATTAAACCAAGCACTATCACTTGAAACCAATCTTTCATGAAACCATTGTGCAGTGATTTTATCTAACCCAAGACATTTAGGCCCAGGTATTACAACGACCACTTTCCTTGAGAACTTAAGCCACTATCACTCAGAGAATTTCCAAGAATAGGAGTAAGTTTTCTCTTTTTTAAGTTCATAACTTGACCTCCGATACATTGGAGGAGTTCGCAAGTTGAAGTCTAATGCAAATCAATGGAGTTCCCACTAACTTCTCTAAAAAGGGACAGCCCCCCCAAAAATCTATTGTTTGTATTTTGACCATAATGCTTGATTCATGTTTCCATTTTGTGTCTTATTTGTACCATTGGAAAGATATTTATTAGATATACAACTCTCAAGTTATATGATTGGATAAATTCCTCATTAATTATCTTCATTTTTCAAGATTAATATATGACACCTTGTCGAAAACCCCGGGAGAACACAAAACTTCAGCCGCAAATAGAGGAGTCACAAATAGGGAAGTTTATGCACAATTTCAATTAGTTAATGCTTGAGTTTTATTGGTTTGAATGTTTTTTTTAATAGTTTGTTTAAGTATCCCTATGAGGCCACTCATCTGGGATATGTTTAATGGTGTTAGGTACCTATGTTGAGAGGACGACACACTCTTGTAATGCGACCTACCAAAGACAATATAGCATTAAAGACAACCTCAATTGGAACAGAGCGGGAATCATAGAAAGGAGCCAAGCTCGAATGGATAAAAGAGTCTGAACCCTATGATGATCAAAGCTATTAATTTCTAAGTCAATTATTACAGTGGATGAGAGGCACTATAGCTCATATCTATTACATCCCACCAACAGTAGAGGACAAATTCAAAATACAACTTCCATCTTTGTTCTCTCATCATCTTAAAGGAAATAAGGATAAACATTGGAAGGTGAAAGGTCACAGAGGAAGACAGAAGGCCAATGATCATATTGAACCTTAATAAATACCAGAATTGAACCCAAATAAAGGGTTTTGGCTCTTCAAACATTGTATATTTTTGAACTATTTTGGGAAGACAATGTCAACTAAAATTGCAGAGCTTTCCATGGATCTTGGAAGTACCATTGCTAAGACTCATAATACTTAGAAGACCTCAGGGACATATTTTGATAGAGAGAACAATTTATGTGCATTGTTGTTTGTTGTGAACTAATTCCAACATAATGTTTTTTGTTTACATTGGTTGTAAGAGGATGTTTGTTGATAGACTTTTTTGATGCAATTAATGTCTTTATTTTAGTTTATTATTCATCCTCATGTTTTATGTCTTGAGTATATGAGTTGTCCATACATATGATATATTGAATTAGATTATTCTAGTTATATATTCATGTGCATGTGTTATCTAACTTTATTTCTTCATTACAACTATCTGGGTGAAGCTATTGGTAGAGTTAGTTTCATGTCATTGCTCATTCGGTTACGAATAATCTACTCCCGGATAGGATAGGATAGAGTAGAAGTAGATTAGAGTTTTTTAATGCATTTACATAGTCTTCAAATACATGTTTCGTTTTCATAACCATCCATCATTCACCTTCATCGGTGGACCAGGCCGCAACCGATAAAACCAAAACCAGTATCTAGGCCAGAATTGATCCGGATTATTTTCGGCATGAAATGCGAGCGGAGATATAATAAAGAAATGCAAATAAATATCAAAGATATTAAATAATATAACATAAAAGTATCAGATATGAAACCATAAACACATATATATAGTAATACACGATTTCTATTAATGAAATAAATGTACAGAGACTGTAAAAATAGAAAGTGAAAGATTCGCTAGAATGGTGCCAGCTTATCTCTGAGAAGAGATGTGACGGCTACTCGTATTCACAAGAAGATGATTACAATGAGGCTCTGAAGGAATTTTTACAATAAACAGGAATGCCAAAAACCCTATACATCCAAAAACCTAACCCTAGGAGATGAAGCGCCAAAATTCATGTTGGCCCCGTTTGGGTAAGTTAGTACATCAACTTCCCGGGGTCGTAACTTTTGCATACGATCCTCGTTTTAGGCGTATGATAGCTCGTTGGAAAGGTATCATCGAGGAGATTCATTTTTGGGGATCAATAATTCCTTTGACTATCATTGAGAACCTTTATCTCAAAAAACCTTCATTTAGGCCCTCAAAATGGCCCCAGAAGTTAAAACCTGCTAAAAATAGTAAATTGCCAAAATTGCCAAAAAACTGTTTTGAGCCAGTCGGAAAAGGTGGGTGGCCACCTATGTTCACCTAGATAAAGAACCTATATGGGTTCCCTATTCCAAATGTTGAGAGTTCTAATTGGGACTTTGTACCAAGGGAAACCCTTGTTGTTGACAAAGGGTGATTTTGAACTGTCAATAGAATTGGCGCTAGAAGGAGGGTCAGATGACAAGCCTTCCCATGTGGAGTGACTTCACTTAAATTTTAAACAACTTGTGGCTCCTCTCCACATCTCTGTATGGGATGACCCTTTGATTCTTTCGAGACCCACCAAGGCCATTTCACTCAAGACAATCAATCTCTTATCAAACTCAATGTTCGATGGTCAAGGGTATGTCTCTGCATTTGCGCATCTTAGTCATTTTAACATCATTCAAAAAAATATTAAGATTGTTTAGGACAATGAATCATGTCGATTATTCATCCTCACATTTGAAGGGTGAATTAAAACTTAGTTTAGGACATTGCCAACAAAGTTGATTCATATCTCAAAACAATTTATGGAAATGTTTATTGTTGAACATGAAGATTATGTTTATGATGAACTCTTTGATGAGATTTCAGAAATCTGTAGGCTCGAAAATGAATCTTAGGATAAATTATTTCTAAGAGTTATGCAGATTTATTATAGATTTCCCGAAGATGATAAACCCTTAGACCAACAAATCCTTAATTGGTTTTCATATATTGTCTCTATTTCTAAAGAGTTCGATCTAGATGATAAAACCATCTCTCATTCACAAAATTCAGATCTGACCATGAACAATATGATGTGCATGTTATCAGACCAACACTCTGACATAGCTATGGGGCAATCCTTAAAATAAATCTTATACCCATTAGCCTTGAAGTATGAACCATTTACCATCTCCCCTTTATAAAATCATGAATATACTTTGGTATGTGACAAATCCCTCATTGCATAAATCTCGTTATCTTCATGCACTGTATACAAATATGTTTGATGATAATTACCCACATGAGAAAAAATATGTTTATCATGCATTACACTCATCACATCACTCTTTTTATGATGAAACATTGAATGATAAACCAAAACAAGAAGAGTGTGCAACCCTGATCGATCAATCATTATTTCTTAATGGCATTCCATCCATGACACATAATGTTATCGATCCTTCATAATATGGATTTTTGGAACATGTTGAAACACAATTTGATATCAATGAACTCGTTTTCGATGACTACTTTTCTGTTCCAAAATTAAATGTGCGTGTTAACCTATCATTCGTTGGTCCTACACAATCTAAATTTTTTTAGTTTGATGCACATATGTTAATCACACAAAAATTGAGGTATACAGAGCATGATGATTTTTCATACCCTCACGAAGAAATCATAACAAATGAACAACCCATCACCATGAAAAACACAAGAAGCATCGATATAAACTAGGAAATGTCATTGTCTCAACTTGCTCTAGTAATTGTTATTCATGAGGAGCAAGTGCATCACTCGTCCTTAGATGTAATTTCAATTCTCCAAAACCCTTCACATGATTTCATTGATTTCATGGGAGAAGCTTTGGAGTCATCTTTCACTCAATGTTTCCCTCAAACAATCATCTATCATCTCTCCCACCAACATTCAAAATATGTGAAATTTGGACCCAAGGATATTTGCATTGATAACAAAGCACTCCAATTTCAGTTGACAATTATGACATGTTCTCATCGTCTTACTTCGATCCCTAGAATGAACAATACCACCCACTTCGAGACTCTCTCACCAGGCATATTGCATGTAAATTTCACCTATGAGTCTCATTAGATATATCACTCACTTTAGATCTCCTTCCAATGGTCATATAGCAACTATTATGAATTTTATGACATAATTGAATCTTGGTTGGAGGAATCCTACTCGTCCACACTTCCCATGAACAATAACACTGTAAAATTCATTTTGTTGGGTGGATATTTATATGAGTCAATTCTTCCTATCTTTCATCCTTCACTGCTTCATTCTATGCAATTGGCCTTCAATGAACATGTAGTTGTAGGTTTTGAGTTACTTTATTGGATTCACTGGAAATATGCTTATAACCAACCTTATTTTATCTAGTATAATATAGGATAGGAATAGTATTAGAATAGTTTTTTACTTCCTTTTTTATTGCATTGTTTAGATGTTTTCTTTTGTTTTTGTTCGAATAACATAGATTTGAATTTGTTTTGGTTTCTTAAATAAAGACCTCCAACTGTGATTAGTCTAGTTTGTAGTTCATGAAGGTTTGATTTAGTTTAAGTTTCCTTTCATCAATGCTTTATTCTTTTCATTTGATGCTTTTTGTTTTTATCTGACTAAAATCTTGGTTTTCCTCCATCGTCATGAGGAAACCATGTGTAGGAATTCTTTGAGAAGTTTAATTGTGAAATTCACTTGTTTTAGCATAAATTACTTTGATGTTGAGAGTTAGACAATTAGTTATCCTGAGATGCTGAAAGAATACATGTTGAGGAATACTTGACCAATGGAACAAGACGGAAACCAAGGTAAGGGAATTATATCCTATGTTCACAACCTTACTTGGGATGGCGTTTATTAAGTACAATTAACTAATAGAGGGTATTCTTGAGACTTTATGGTTCATTTATCCTTTTCCCAATCTTAAAATTTGTTTTCAATCAGAAGGAAAGTAATAATATACTTCACATCTAGCATATGCATCGAGGAATAAAGTATCAAATTTCAGTCTCCCTTTGGTCTACCTAAAATGATATCTAATATTCAGGATTAATCAATGGATCTCAAGCACATTTCTTTAGGGTAGAACAACTAATCGTCAAAGCTACAGTCATTTTCTGCCCAAAGAGAGGAATTTCCAAACATATTTTGATCATGGAAACATATAGTCACTTGAAAAGAAGGACAATATTTGAAGAAGAAACATGTCTTCAAAATATTTTGATTGATCATGAAATAATGGAACTGTGGTTGATTAAGCATATCACTCTGTAACATTAGTTCTAGATATGGAAGAAGTGGGGAGGAAATGAAGATTTCACAAGGCCAAAGAAAAGAAATGTGATGGACAATGAAGTGTATTTTTGGCGATCCCTTACCCCATGAAGCATAAGGCCACAAAAGTAAATTGGAAACGTTCATAAAATCATGATTAAGAATGAAATTCATAGCCAATGCCAACACCAAAGCCCATCTAAATGAGATTATACATGTACTAAATTTCACATGGAATA
>SNQJ01S0161102.1:2231-21632 GCA_010110895.2 Picea sitchensis | reverse complement strand
AGACTCTCTCACCAGGCATATTGCATGTAAATTTCACCTATGAGTCTCATTAGATATATCACTCACTTTAGATCTCCTTCCAATGGTCATATAGCAACTATTATGAATTTTATGACATAATTGAATCTTGGTTGGAGGAATCCTACTCGTCCACACTTCCCATGAACAATAACACTGTAAAATTCATTTTGTTGGGTGGATATTTATATGAGTCAATTCTTCCTATCTTTCATCCTTCACTGCTTCATTCTATGCAATTGGCCTTCAATGAACATGTAGTTGTAGGTTTTGAGTTACTTTATTGGATTCACTGGAAATATGCTTATAACCAACCTTATTTTATCTAGTATAATATAGGATAGGAATAGTATTAGAATAGTTTTTTACTTCCTTTTTTATTGCATTGTTTAGATGTTTTCTTTTGTTTTTGTTCGAATAACATAGATTTGAATTTGTTTTGGTTTCTTAAATAAAGACCTCCAACTGTGATTAGTCTAGTTTGTAGTTCATGAAGGTTTGATTTAGTTTAAGTTTCCTTTCATCAATGCTTTATTCTTTTCATTTGATGCTTTTTGTTTTTATCTGACTAAAATCTTGGTTTTCCTCCATCGTCATGAGGAAACCATGTGTAGGAATTCTTTGAGAAGTTTAATTGTGAAATTCACTTGTTTTAGCATAAATTACTTTGATGTTGAGAGTTAGACAATTAGTTATCCTGAGATGCTGAAAGAATACATGTTGAGGAATACTTGACCAATGGAACAAGACGGAAACCAAGGTAAGGGAATTATATCCTATGTTCACAACCTTACTTGGGATGGCGTTTATTAAGTACAATTAACTAATAGAGGGTATTCTTGAGACTTTATGGTTCATTTATCCTTTTCCCAATCTTAAAATTTGTTTTCAATCAGAAGGAAAGTAATAATATACTTCACATCTAGCATATGCATCGAGGAATAAAGTATCAAATTTCAGTCTCCCTTTGGTCTACCTAAAATGATATCTAATATTCAGGATTAATCAATGGATCTCAAGCACATTTCTTTAGGGTAGAACAACTAATCGTCAAAGCTACAGTCATTTTCTGCCCAAAGAGAGGAATTTCCAAACATATTTTGATCATGGAAACATATAGTCACTTGAAAAGAAGGACAATATTTGAAGAAGAAACATGTCTTCAAAATATTTTGATTGATCATGAAATAATGGAACTGTGGTTGATTAAGCATATCACTCTGTAACATTAGTTCTAGATATGGAAGAAGTGGGGAGGAAATGAAGATTTCACAAGGCCAAAGAAAAGAAATGTGATGGACAATGAAGTGTATTTTTGGCGATCCCTTACCCCATGAAGCATAAGGCCACAAAAGTAAATTGGAAACGTTCATAAAATCATGATTAAGAATGAAATTCATAGCCAATGCCAACACCAAAGCCCATCTAAATGAGATTATACATGTACTAAATTTCACATGGAATAGTCTTACCAAGAAGCTGCAAATTGCTTGTTGGTTGGAATACATGAACCCTGTTGGCATAGGGGCAGACCCAGGGTTCAATGCTTCAAAATCGCACCAACAAAACCCTAACTATCGGCCCTTTCGGCAACACCTGTGAAGCAGATGAAGTCTCACTCGAGGTAGAGGTAGGGTGGGTTACAGGACTCAAGTGTCTACAACCAAGATGGGACACAAATATGTGATTGCAACACTAACAGAGCACTTAGCAGTTAACGTTCATTAGAATTTAACCCTTATTCACAATGTAGATTGAAATCATAATTACAGAACAACGCAGTATTCAACAAGATCTAACACATCCAAGCACTCAACACATAGAAATAGATCAGATATAGCATTCATTCACAACACTAGGCACTAAGATATTATATTAGATGCATATAACATATATCATTACACTAAGCACACATCACATCAATAACATAACAACTATAATTCATAAAGAAACCACAAAACAGGATATATGTGGTTCACATCAGTGTGGGGCTACATCCACCAACTCTTCTCTTTATTTATTGTCTTCTCTCAATCTTCTACAAGCACAAAGCCATAGGAACCCACTATGCATAGGACATGAGATATGCATGCACCTCGCTAGATCCTCCTTCCCCGAGCTAGGTTTTAGCACAAAGGCTTATTATAAACAACCCTCTTACAATCACTTGCACTTAGGTCTGCAAGTTCTTAACACACAATATGCACAAAGCCTCTAGCTCTGCACTAACATGATTCTACTAGATCTCGTTTCTAGGTCTCTCTCACTTACTTAGCCTAGATTTATATTTATAGATTGCAAAAGGGACTAAACATGGGTAAACCCATGGGATGACATCCCATACCCATTACATAAACCCTAGACCCAAAAATTCCCTAAGAAGAGGCCAAGATCCCGTGATCTTTGCTTATCCTTGCACTCCGCCTTCGACCAACCTATTGAAGTCCCAAAATCATTCAAACATGACCAAGGTTCTCCAAAACTTGGTCCAGGGCCAAAATTCCCCCAACACTCACTTGTGACTCGTCCCGAGTCACTATGGTCTGGGTAAATATGCCTCAAATGCCTCGATCTTAGCTCGAGCTGACTCGACCTATTTCTTCGCCAGAGCCTCCTGCTAGACGAACTCCTGAATGACCTTCTCGGTGACATGTCCTTCCAATCGTTGTTCAACTAAGGTGACTACTTTTTCTAGCTGTGCACCTTGTCCTTCAATTTCCTTAAAAAGTGTGCAAGCTTCATGCTGCACTAGCTAGAGTCGCTGGGTCACTTCCAGGACCTTGCTCTGAATGACATCGGCTTGTTGTTGAACCATGCACTGTTCTTGGGTTCTTTTCATCCTCTCGACTGGTGACAATATCTTCAACTGTGCTTGCACTGTTGTTTCTTGATTCTTTTCCTCCTAGAGTTGTGAATATAGTATCCTGAGCTCAGGGTCCTCTACAAGGCACTCGTAGGTATGCGCACTTCGACTCCTAAGTTGTTTTCAGTCCAAGGCTAATTCCTTGATTCTATAAACTGCACTCCTCACAGTTTCTTCTCTTAGATCTCACACTTCCTGCATAGTGCTCGGAATTTCTTGTAAATCCAGTTCATCTATCCTCTATTGGAGCTGCTGAATGGTTTTGACAAGCTTCCTTACTTGTCTTTATACTGGGTCTTCTTCCATATGTTCTAAGCCCGTCACAGAGTGAAGTGCTCTAATGACTGCTTCTTTAACTCCAATCTGATCTACGAGTAGATGTTCCTTCTCTTTATGGATTTTCCGCTCTATCCTCTGCAAACTTGTTTTGGATTTTGTCTCTTTCCTGTTGCACAACCCAACGTTGTTCTCTGGCTTCCTCTTTTTCTTTCTTTAAGGTCTATGTGGCCTAATCTTTTTCTTCCTAAACACGATGAAGGTGATCTTCAGTTGCATATTTTATTCAACGAAGCTGGGTTGGTCGTCTCCCAACTTTGTTCCTTCTGATGACAGGGGCAGAGTAGACACTACGCAGCTAGAGTGGAGGGCTTTTTGTACCCCTTTTATCTCTACTTCAATTCTTTCATACATGGTCTCTTGTTTGGCTTCATTGCACTATAAGATATCCTCTGAGGTATCTGAGATAGTGGCAATGATGAAATCTATGTCATCCATCGTGAGCACAATCTGCATCTGTGGTTTAGTATCTTTAGACTTCTTCCGCGATGTAGGTTTTGTGGGGGAAACCTTTCTTTTCTTGGAGGTCTCAACTTCGTCAATAGGGTCCCTAGGCAGTGTTACTTAGCCTTGTTTCTTCTTGTCTTCTTCTTTGTCTACTTCACCATCACCTCCGCCTCCAAGTGAGTCTTGTTATAAGATAGTTTGTAGTAAGGATAAAATCTAGATATGAAGAGGCAAACTAGCGTAACTGGAACCAATCCTACCCAATGTCACCTCGATAGGATGGTTCTTTCTATTTAGGGAGGTAAATCCCAGGGGAGACGTCATCGGTGACCTAGGTTTTTGGGAAGGCAAAGGATTGTAAGAATAAAGGTAAATTCCCCCCTCACAAGTCACCACCGAGAAGATAGTCCATCTAAAAACCAATAAAGAGAAGTATAACCAAAAATAGAGATGCACCTGCCTAAGACAAAGCAACAAGAAACATATATATGAAAGCTTACTCACTTGGTTAGTACTTCGTGTAATCAATGACTATCTAATATGTATGAGAAATTGAATAATAAATATTGACGAAGTCAATGTTTATAAAATAACAATAATACACAATGTCACTTCTTCAATAAATGTTAAGAAAACATGGCATTCAATTGTAATAATTAACACTTCATTTAAGCATTGCCTTAAATAACCATGCAATTGCTCATAAGAAAAATGATAGTTGCACAAGGAGTTTTAGTAGAAAAAGATTACGACAACAATTAGTTAGTAGGGTTAGTATTTAGGCTAGGGTTAGAAAGATTAGTTTAGTAATTTATTTCAAGTGTTTGATTGAGATTGTGATCAAGTTTACTCAAGACAAAGAGGTCTTTTATATCAGTGCCTTAGGGTTAATGGAGTAAAAAATAGAGGACACAAAAGTTGAAGGATCAAGTGAAAATAATAAGACTAAGGACAAGAGGGTTAGACCTTGAGGTGTTTCTAAGGCAAGGCCTCAAGGATGAAACCCTAGGGGAGGGAGGCTCACTTTGGTGTAGGGGAACTAGGCCTCAGTTCTCTCTCCTCCTTCCTTAGCTCAATGGAAAAAATGGCTAGCATAAAAGGTTAAATAAAACTTAAGACAAGAGGTTTTGTAGGCAATGTGTTGCTATGGCAAGGCTTTACCAGAAAACCCTAGAAAATCAAATCATCAAGGTGTAGGGGAACTAGGCCTTGACGAGTCTTTCCTTCTTAGATTTAGAAAAGAAAAAATGGCTAGCATAGGAGAAGATAGATTTGAGTGTTTCTAAGGCAAGGCTCAATCATGTTCAACAAGTGATAAAAGTAGAGAGTTGCTAAGGCAAGGCTCTATATTCAGAAAATGAAATGGCTGAAAATATTGATAGGGACATGAGACAAGGAACTTATATGTGTTCTTGTCCCCTAGTTTTTTAATCAACAAATTATAACCATAAATGCAAGAGAAATAAAACTACAACCATTCAATTAAGATTTTTTGCAGAAATTTACTTACATTCAACCAAGAAATCAAGTAGCAAACCCTAGTTGTAACACCTTCCATCAACATAAATTCCAAAATGCCAATAAAAAGGTCTCCTTCAATAGGTGCACCTCAAAATTTTGGCCAAAAACCAAAAGAGGGCGCAAATTTCATACCTCGCCAAGTGGTGAGTGAGAGATGATGAAAAAATGAGAGTAAGATCCCTCAATTTATACTGTACCATGACCTAATTTCACATTTAGGTCATAAAAAGGCCGACAACGCCAAAATACTAAAAATCATATTGTTTTACAACAAATGTTCAAAATTAAACGCTAATCAATTTAAAGAGAGACGTCATGCCCCTCTTAGGGTGACGTTAGCCCCTTCTAGGGAAAATGTAACATCTAAGAGAAAAAAGTTAGCCCTTCTTGGGCTTCTGGAACCTGCCACACGTGCCAATACTGCCAAATATTCCTCCCAAGATGTCCATAAGGTTGGGTTATGTCATGATTATCATGGGTGGTGTCCTGCGCCTTCCAGGGCCAATGTTCCAATGGAGGGGGCACAACCCCTCTAGGACAAGCTCTGCTAGGGTGCCCTTGGTGGAACGTCCTCTTCTTCTCTGGTGCAAAGCCTCTGATCCATCCCTGTTTTGTATATCCCCCCTGATGGGGTATCAACATCCATCTGGCAGGCTCTTTATCCCCATGGAGGTCCAAAATGATCATCTCCCCATGTGTACCGATCCAACATGGTACCTGTCCATCGTGCATGATCCTGTAAATCAACAACTACGCCTTCCATGGGCTCATAAGTCACAGGGATCATAGAAATTCAATCACATCTCATAATCAATATTATTAAACATGTGCATAAAATCCCTAATACCTCAGTTAAAATCTCAAAGACATTACACAAGCCTGCAATACAAGTTTTGGGAAAGTGACAGGGCATCCTATTGGGCTAGTGTCCATTGGAAGAGGAAAGTTTCCAAAAGAGACCTCATCTGAGCCATGTAAGTGGGTGATGTGGATAAGGTATGTCCATGCAAGTGGGTGTAGTGAGAGAAAAGGGTGCAACGATTTACCTATGGGTGCCTTTGTAGAAGGCGAGCTTCACCTATCATGGATGCAATTTTTTCCAAGCCCATTCATGCCTTTTATTATTTATTATTTTAATGTTTATTGATTTTTCTTCAAGAGGCTAATCAGGGGACACTTCCCTGGCGTTGTCACCAGTGGTGACATCATTACCCACAAGTACTTTCACATAAATGAAAATTTTGGCTCGTGATTAGATCCCCTTTCCCTTGGCCATGCAACCAAGGGTCACTACACTAGCGTGGTAACCAACTGGTGGTAATATCATACTAATAGGTACCCATGGACCTAATAGCCTAGCTCATGATTAGACCCCCTATCCTCTGACTAGGTCTTGTTTTATTATTTTTTTACGGGTCCCTCTTGTTTCTTGCTGAGAAGCCTTTTATTTCTTTCTTGGGGATCCTTGGGCAAAGAATCTCGAGGTCTTATTCTAAGGATTTTATATTTTTCCATCTTTCTTTTACCTTCTGGGCCTTTAGCCCCTTCTTCCCACTAGGTAAGGTGCAATCCTCGAATGATATTTCAACCCAATGCCTAGACAAGTGTCATGTGATAGGTGAGAGGAAAGCAAGATGAAAAAGTGGTGCTATGATGAGAGCGGATGATGGATTTTCAGAAATACCCCCAGTGGAAAACCATAACCTACAGACATAGGCTTACTAGGGCATCTTGTCATTCCCCCTAGACATGGTCAAGTGGGAAAGTATAAGGTCCAAGCATTTGTTAGAAACAAAATGAATCAAATGCACATATTCAAGGGTTTTGATGATCAAAGTGACACATGCCATGATACTCAGACTCATTACCTCATGGATCAAGAACCATCTCTGACACAAGACCAAGCTGATGGTGATGGATGTTACTGTTGACAAGATAGAGGTGTTGAAAAGAATAAAATGTGGGTCCTCCAGGGCCATGCTAATGTCGATCCAACTCATGGTACTCAATGTCTAGGACCCGTGGGACTCGAGACATGATCTACTAGTTATCCCTAAAAGTGGGGGATAACATCTGGCTCCAACTCGGGCACATGTGCTCACCGTAGAGCGCAGGAGAAACTCAACATCTCTAGAATAACCTGTTTACCTGCTTGATCTCAGTAGCAAACATTAGTAACTGATTAGGGTGGTGATACCGCACCAACATATATATATATATATATATAAGAGTGAAGTAAATCAATCAAAAGTGTTAATGAAAAATAAAACTACTTACGTGTTGGTTGGATGTTGGGTGTAGTCAAACAACTAGTGAAGCCAATCCATCAACGTCCCACAATACCTACCTTTGTGCTTCATCATAAACCAAAATAGTTATAAGTCAAGCACACAAATGACATGGGTTATAATATATATCATATCTTCGGAAATCACAAGGTCTAACTCATGGAGGCGGGTGGGAGGGATAAAATTGTGCCAAGTCAATCTTCAAGGAAATTACTCAATCCAATTCAGGAAGGGGTCATGAAAATTCCAAGGTTCAGAACACTGACTCAAAGGGTCAGAAAACTAGATACTTGGGATGTGTTAACACTCTAGAGCTTGGGAAGGGATCGACAAAGATTTAGCAGACAACTGGTAATTTTTTAAGGGAAAGTTGAAAAACTGAGATGACAGACTTAAACTTGTAGTATTCAACCAACCCTTGGATTCTAGGGTTTTCCCCTTAGGAAACTCAATATAAAAGGCATATCTCCCATCTACACCTCTAGATACACAACAAAGTAAGGTAATGGGAGGTGGCTGGAGAAATATTTCATAAGAGTCCTTCTTGAGGCACACAATGCCCTCACTCTTATGAAAATCAGAGCACAATGGTGTTTGATAGTCATCTTCATAGGATAAATCCAATTTATCGGAGGAGTACTCATCAAATACCTCAAGGTAAGACTGAAAGTTGTTAGGGAAACATGGCACTAGGTCATCCTTGGGTGCTTGGGGAACATCAGTAAATATATCATCCCCCTGTTTCCACTGGTCAAAATCAAAGGTAATCTGTCGTGATAACTATGAAGGAAAAAGTTGGGAATGATTCTTAATGTCGTAAATGGGGTCCATATCAAAATCAATTACATCCCATTTATGTCTTCCAACATGTATGAACTCATCAATATCAACTATGTCAGTATCAGTATCATAACATGGAGGATTCAAAACACTCATATGATTATCTATCTCCTCCTCCTTTTCCAAATCATAAAGTAGAAAATTATCAAAATTTTGGGGAGAAGGGTAACTTACTGTTTCTTCTTGTGAAGGAGCTTCAAGGACTTTGGTATTTTCAACATGCATTATTGTTTCATCCTCATGAACTTCTCCTTTGTCTTTGATTGTACAACAACTAACCTCATCGTCCTTTTGTTGTGCAGGAGAAACATGATCTTGGATTGCTTCATAAGAGGGAGGAGCATAGGTTGATACTTCATCATTTTTCTTAGGTTCCATCTCCTCAGCCATGTCTTCAACAATCCTATGTTGAATGATGGTTTGTTCCCCTTCTTCTTGGAAATCATCAATGAAGTTCTCATGGGAAAACAAAATTTCCATACTAAGCGTACCTGAGGTAAAGATATCTTTTATCCCAGATAAGGAGATGTTTTCTTCAATTCTTGTAGCCATTCTGTAATCTTCATTGAGCATCCTTGGGTCCCTTTTACTGAGGGGAAAACTTAGATGCACCAGAAGCGCATGGGTATAGACATGGACAATGTACTCGTCTGCAGGGTGATGGATTTTAGGATTATGACATAGAGTGCCCTCAAACCTACTCTAGAAGTCTCTGAGAGTTTCATTCACATCTTGTTTTATATGTTCAAATATTTTTATTAGCACTAAGATGTCTTCTAATCGAATGCCCCATTTTTTGAGAAAGGTTCCTTCCAATTGTTCCATATTTGTGATGCTAGTGTCAGGAAGATTTTCATACCATTTTCTAGCATTCCTGTGAAGAGTGGTGGGAAAAAGTTTCATCACTAAATCTTTGGCATCATCATCAATAATATGGATTCCAAAATAATAATAAAAATCATTCATATGAAATTCATCTCTTTCCCCATCACTACCAGTGAACCTAGGGAGCCATTCGCCATTTATCCGGGGCATTTTTCGTGGGTATCCTGGGATTTTTACCATGTCTAAAGTCTTGTAATTTATGGGATCCCATTGTGAATTCATTGTTGGCTTCGTCATCAGTGGAGTCGCTAGATAAGTTTCTTGAAATTTCAAAAGATAAGGTGAAAATACCCTAAGTGGAGTTACCAGGTAAGCCTGTAAGATAAAGACTTCTATAGGAAAAGATTACCAAAAAGTTGTCATCTTAAGGAAGGTTTGACTCAGTGTTCCTGACAATGACGCCAAAATGTTATCACATAGTTTGTAGTAAGGATAAAATCTAGATATGAAGAGGAAAACTGGTGTAACAGGAACCAATCCTACCCAATGTCACCTCAACCGGATGGTTCTTTCTGTTTAGGGAGGTAAGGCCCAGGGGAGATGTCCCCGGTGACCTGGGGTTTTGGGAAGGCAAAGGATTGTAAAAATAAAGGTAAATTCCCCCCTCAAAAGTTACCACCGAGTAGATAGTCCAGCAAACAACCAATAAAGAGAAGTATAACCAAAAATAGAGATGCACCTTCCTGAGACAAATCAACAAGAAACAAATATATGCAAGATTACTCACTTGGTTAGTACTTCATGTAATCAATGACTATCTCATATGTATGAGCAATTGAATAATAAATATTGATGAAGTCAATGTTTATAAAATAACAAAAATACACAATTTCACTTCTTCAATATATGTTAAGAAAATGTGGCATTCAATTGTAATAATTAACACTTCATTTAAGCAATGCCTTAAATAACCATTCAGTTTCTCATAAGAAAAACAATAGCTGCACAATGAGTTTTAGTAGAAAAATATGATGACAACAATTATTTAGTAGGGTTAGTCTTTAGGCTAGGGTTATAAAGATTAGTAATTTCTTTCAAGTGTTTGATTGAGATTGTGATCAAGTTTACTCAAGACAAAGAGGTTTTTTAGATCAGTACCTTAGGGTTAATGGAGTAAAAAATTGAGGACACAAGATTTGAAGGATCAACTGAAAATAATAAGACTAAGGACAAGAGGGTTACACCTTGAGGTTTTGCTAAGGCAAGGCCTCAAGGATGAAACCCTAGGGGAGGGAAGATCACTTTGGTGTAGGGGAACTAGGCCTCAGTTCTCTCTCCTCCTTTGTTAGCTCAATGGAAAAAATGGATAGAATAAAAGGTTGCATAAAACTTAACACAAGAGTTTTTGTAGGAAACATGTTGCTATGGAAAGGCTTTACCAACAAACCCTAGAAAAGTGGTTCATGAAGGTGTAGGGGAACTATGCCTTGATGCGTCTTTCCTTCTTATCTTTAGAAAAGAAAAACATGCTAGCATAGGAGAAGATAGATTTGAGTGTTGCTAAGGCAAGACTCAATCCTCTTCAACAAGTGCTAAAAGTAGAGTGTTGCTAAGGCAAGGCTCTATCTTCAACAAATGAAATGGCTGAAAATATTGATAGGGACATGAGACAAGGACCTTCTATGTGTGCTTGTCCCCTAGGGTTTTAATTAGCAAATTATAACCATAAATTCAAGATAAATAAAACTACAACCATTCAATTAAGAAGTTTTGCAGAAATTTGCTTACATTCAACCAAGAAATCAAGTAGAAAACCCTAGTTGTAACACCTTCCATCAAGATAAATGACAAAATTCCAATAAAAAGGTCTCCTTCAACAAGTGCGCCTCAAAATTTCAGCCAAAACCCTAAAGAGGGTGAAAATTTCAGACCTCACCAAGTGGTGAGTGAGATATGATGAAAAAATGAGAGAAAAAACCCTCAATTTATATTGTACCATGACCTGATTTCACATTTAGCTCATAAAAAGGCCGACTAGGCCAAAATACTAAAAATCATATTGTTTTACATCAAATGTTCAAAATTAAACCCTAATCAAGCTAAAGAGAGATGTCCGACCCCTTTTAGGGTGACGTTAGGCCCTTCTAGGGAAAATGCAACATCTAAGAGAAAAACGTTAGCCCTCCTTGGGGTTCTCCAACTTGCCACACAACAAAATACTGCCAATAAGAGAAAAACGTTAGCCCCCAAGAGGCCTCTCCAACATGCCACACAACAAAATATCGCCAAATATGCCTCAGCAAGACGCCCAATGCGCTTCTGGTTGATGTCATGATCATCATGGGTGGTATCTTGGGCCTTCCAGGGCCAACATTCCAATCAAGAGGGCACAACCCCCAGGCCAAGCTCACTAGGGGTGCCCTTGGTGTCACGCTCTTCTTCTCCTCGTGAAAAAGTTCTTATCCATCCCTATACCATTCTCCACCATGGGGATCCCAACGTCCATTTGATGAGCTCTTCAGCCCATGGAGGTCCTCTGAATCCCATCATCTTCTCATGTGTATCGGTCAAACATGGTACCTTTCCATTGTGCATGATCCCTATTATCAACAAATTTACGCCTCCATTCATAAGTCACTTGGATCATAGAATTTTCAATCACATCTCATCATCAATATTACAAACATGCATAAAATCCCTAATACCCCCGCTTAAAATCTCAAAGACATTACACAAGCCCGCAAATGCAAGCTAGTAGGAAAGGACAGGCATCCTATTGGGCTAGTGTCCACTAGAAGAGTAAATTTTTCACAAGAGACCTCATCTGAGCCATGTAAGTGGGTAATGTGGATAAGAGATGTCCAGGCAAGTGGATGTAATGAGAGAAGAGGGTGCAAAGATTTACCTATGTGTGCCTTTGTAGAAGGCAAGTGTTGAACCTGTCTTGGAGATAATTTTTTCCAAGCCCATTTATGCCTTTTTATTCTTTATTCTTTATTATTTTATTTTTATTGTTTTATTCAAGAGATAATCATGGGACACTACATTGGCGTGGTTACCAATGGAGACAACATTACCCACAAGTACTTTCACGTAAATAAGAAGGTTGGCTCATGATGAGAACCCCTTCTTGGACCTTCAACCAAGGCTCACTACCCTGGCATGGTAACCAGTCATGGTGGTAATGTCATACTGCTAGGTACCCATGGACCTAATAGGTTGGCTTGTGATGAGAGCCCCTATCCTCTAACTAGGTCTTGTTTTATTATTTTTTTATGGGTCCCTCTTGTTTCTTGTTGAGAATCATTTTATTGCTTTCTCGGGGATCCCTAGGTGAAGCATCTCAAGGTCTTATTCTAAGGATTTTATCATTTTCCATATTTATTTTACCCTCTGGGCCTTTATCCCCTTCTTCCCACTAGGTAAGGTGCAATCCTCAAATGATAGGTAAACTCAGTGCCTGAACAAGTGTAATGGGATAAGTGAGCGGGAAGCAAGATGAAAAAGTGGTACTATGACGGGAGAAGACAATGGATTTTCAAAAATCCCCCCAATGGAAAACCAGAACCTACATACACAGGATTACTAAGACATCTTGTCATTCCCCCCAGACAGGGTCAAGTGGGCAAGTATAAGATCCAAGCATTTGTTAGAAACAAAAGGAATGGAATACACATAGTCAAGGGTTTTGATGATCAAAGTGACACATACCGTGATACCCAAACTCATTACCTCATGGAACAAGAACCATCTATGACACAAGACCAAGATGATGGTGATGGATGTTGCTGCTGACAAGATAGAGGCACTGAAAAGAAGAAAATGTGGGCCCTCCAGGGCCATGATAAAGTCGATTCGGCTCTCTGTACTCCATGGCTAGGACCTGTGGGCCTCGAGACATGATCTCCTAGTTATCCCTAAAAGTGGGAAATAATAAGTCTGAAGTAGTCTCTTCTAATGCGCTATTAAACTTCTTTACCTCTTCCTTTTTATTCCTTGTTCTACTGCTGGGTGCATCATACTCTTCGCGAGTGACCAGAGAACTTCTGATTAGATTGGGGTCAGACAATTCTACTTGGTCAATTGGTACAAGGAAATCTACGAGCCACTCCTTAGTTATTTCTTCCATGTCCTACTCAGTGAGCTTGTAGTAAGATTGGAGCTCTTCTTTATGTTTGTCTCCTCGTGCAGTGACATAAATAATATTTATGTCTCCACGAAACTTCACAAATGTTATGAACATGTGCAGGGTATTCAGTGTCATGCGAGGGTAAGACTCAATATCCCTCTTTAACTGTAGGTAATAGGTGTGGAACACCATGTTTAACTACCATTGTTTAGACATGTCGCTCAAATACCAGAGCGTGGTAAAGTTCGTAGCTAAGGGTTATGATGGATCAATCTTAGGAAAGGTCACACCTTCTGAGATATCCTAAGAAATGAAGGTGATGAGGATCAATATACAGCTAAAATGGAACTCATAGCCCTGATCTTGAGCTTCATGATAGTCTTTCTCTAACTGGTTGATGAGGAAGCTCGCCCAGTTCATTTGTATCCCTTCCACGCATTTTCCTGCGAGGTCGATGATAAACCCCGTGACCTGCATGGGTCTGTTCTTCCTTACTAGATTACCAACAATCAAATGGAAGGCTAGGTACACTGCACCATTATGGATGGAGGATACCTTGTAGCCCTTCTTTCCCATTTATACATTGTCGTAGATGTCTTTGATTGTCTGCACCAGGGTGCAATCTGCAATCTTCCCTGGATGAAATTTTTGTGGGTCTGGTCCTCACATGATTATTTCGGTGATGCATCTGTCCAACCATAGATAACCACCATGAAAGCACGATAGTAGGAGCTTAACACATGCGTTAACCTCCTGATGTCTTCCAAAGTGTGGTATCTTCATCACGTTCAATATAGTGGACCTCGTGATGTCTATAGTCCATGGTTGGGGGATGATCTTTGACTTATTCCCCTTGGTCCTGGTCAAATATTTGTATGGTGTGAGCATGCCATAGTTATTGCAGTCTCCTACATTATAGTCGCTGATCTTCAACATCGAAATCCTCTCCAACTACAGTCTGACTACGCGTATCCCCTTTGGGAGGTACGTAGTGATGACTGTGTATTCGAAGTCCCTCGAGACACTATCATGATTCAATGTGCTTGCCAAAGGTGGGATGTAGTTGGGCATGATATATGGGATGAGCTTCCCATTCACTAAGTCATAATGATGCTTCATTCATTTCTATGTTGCAGCTCGGGATGGTCCAGATCCACATGCAGTCGACGAGGATGCTTGCACTCCTCTTGTTGACGAGGCTTGAATTCCTGCATACATCATCTTCTCGACCATGAGGTCTATTAGGATCTCTTTGATGGATTTTTCCACTGCGCTAATTTCATCCGACATGCACACTTGAGATCTGATATCTTCGGTTGGTGAACAAGAATCAATATATCAGAATGTTTGGCGAGGTCTCAATAATCACCCCACCAAAGAAACTAATTCTCTGTGGGCTCAAACAATCACAATTGGCAAAAAAATTCTAGGTGCAATGCTCGACGGGATAAATAGATAGCATTGTAATAGACTCTTCCAACAAGCAGGAATTCCTTAATCAATGCAATTCCATCCATTATGGCGTGGTCCCAACGGTCTAATGGCGAACATTTCGACAATAAATACATTTCTAGCCATTTGGGAGCATCATTCTAACGGTCAGGACGCCTCCAATGGTCATATTTCTTCTTCATGGCGAAGTGCCAATCTTATCTGTTTTGATATCCCAATGAAGTTCCAATTCTACAAACCTTCGTTCTGCGGAGTCCTCCCTAGAATTTCTTGTAACTTTTCTAACTTTTCTTTCTTCTTTCTAAGCTTTCTGGATTTCTTTACTGAAATCCAATTAATTGGTTTTCTCTTTCCATTATCGTTATTATCTCTTCTAGGCATGGTAATTTCGCACTGTGGATGGTCTTTCATATAGTTTGAGGGTAATACTTATTTTCTTTCTGGGGTAGGTTCTCTACTTTCTTATACTTACAGGTGTTTCAAGTCTTCTTGTGTTCTTTCAACTTCGATGTCCAGATATCTTGTCCTTAGTAACTTCGACTGGTCCTCTTGTTCTTCTAGTAAGTGCGTTATTCTCATAGCCATGAAATCTCTTAGTTTTTTTTTTTTTTTTCTAGATCCTCCTCTTCTTGTTTCCTTCGTATCTGATCTTTCTTAATCCAGGATTTTCCTAGCAAAAACTAAAATGGGGCATTGTTCTCAACAAACTTAACGATCTCAAATTTTTCTTCTGTCAAAGTTCCATGAGCACTCATAGATCTCTGGGTAAGTATTCCACATAGGGTTATCAACTTTCCTCTAAATAATCCTATTCCTCCAAATGAAGGAACCATAGTAGGCTTTCCCAAAATTTCCCAAGTTCTTTCTGTCATGATATTCGTCTGGGTTTCCTCATCTAGAACATGGTCTATATCGAAGTCTCCTATTCTTGTTTCTATGCGCTCCTTCTCTTTTAAGATCTCTGATAAGTTGATATCTCTGTGATCATTTAGGGTTTCTTTCATCTGTAATAATACAATCTTTGATTCTTTCTGGGGTTTTATCATATCCTTATTTTCTTGGCCTGTCACATGGTTTTCTTGTCTCATATTCATCTTTTCAACTTTAGTAATTATTCTAGGGAAATCCAAAACTTCATGTTGAGTATCCTTACAACAAAGGGAAATAGGACCTCTACAAGGGAATTCCTTAGCAAGATGTCCCGGTCTTCTGCAACTATAGAAAAGAGTTAATCCTCTCTTTCTTTTAAATGACCCCCAACCTTTCCTATACTACGCACAAGGATCACAGTAACTAACCTGCAATAAATTCTTTCTAAGATCCTGCATCCATTCATTAGTCCAAACATTCTTTCTATGCATAGGAATAACATATATTTCACTTTCCTTATCAGATCTATTCATAAAAAGTCATATTTCTTCTAGTTGTACCCTAGTTTTCAGACTAGGACCAAATCTATTAAACATACCTAGATCCATTCTTTCGAAATAAAAATTTTCACTTATCTTACCTTTATAAGAGCACAAAGTTTTAAGATCTTACCTTTTCTCTTCAAATCAGACTTCTCTTTTTAGCATAGATGTTCACAAGTCAAGTAGAATACTGTGCACTAGGGAAGAAGATCTATACACAAAGCTTTCTCTTTTCTTCAGTTCCCAACAATCACAGTTTCAGGTCTCAACAATGGAACCATTTGTTGGAATAGGGGTAGACCCAGGGTTCAACGCTTCAATATCACACCAACAAAACCCTAACTACCGACCCTTTTGGAAACACCTGTGAAGCAGATGAAGTCTCACTCGAGGTAGAGGTAGGGTGGGTTGCAGAACTCAAGTGTCTACAACCAAGCTGGGACATAGATCTTTGATTAAAACACTAATAGAGCACTTAGAATTTAATTCTTATTAGCATTTACCCCTTATTCACAGCAAAAATTGAAATCCTAATTACAGAACAATGCATTATTCAACAAGACCTAACACATTCAAGCACTTAGCACATAAAAACAGATGAGATCTAGAATTCATTCACATCACTAGGCACTAACCTATTATATTAGATGCATCTAACATATATCATTACAATAAGCATGCATCACATCAATAACATAAAAAATATAATGCACAAAGAAACCATAACACAGGATATACGTGGTTCACCCAGTGTGGGGCTACGCCCACCAACTCTTCTCTTTATTTATTGTCTTCTCTCAATCTTCTACAAGCACAAATCCACAGGAACCCACTCCGCATAGGACAAGATATCTTCACACACCTCACCAGATCCTCCTTCCCCAAGATAGGTTTTAACACAAATCCTTCTTATAAACAAGCCTCTTACAATAACTTCCACTTATCTTTGCAAGTTTGTAACACACAGTACACACAAAGCCTCTAGCTCTACACTAAGTTGATTCTACTAGATCTCTTTTCTAGGTCTCTCTCACTTACATCACCTAGATTTCTATTTATACTTTACAAAGGGGCCTAAACATGGGTAAACCCATGGGCCGACATCCCATACCTGTTACATAAACCTTATACCCAAAAATTCCCTAAGAAGGGGTCGATATCCTGTGATCTTTACTTCTCCTTGCGCTCTGCCTTCGACCAACCTATCGAAGTCCCAAAATCGTTCAAACGTGACCTAGGTTCTCCAAAACTTGGTCCAGGGACAAAAAATATCCTCAAATCTAGTGGAAACACCCACATCCAATATGTCTTTATTTGCCTATTTTCGTTGATGGGTGCATATTGTTTATTGTCATTGGTCCAATATTTTTATTTGGAATAGGTTTTAGGATGAGTTTTTCTCTAAATATGAATGTGTCTCTGTTGTTTCTTGCCTCATCATATTTTCCCTCTAGAGAAAATTCACTCTTTAATTTGTATTCATCTCATAATTCATGTTTGTATCTAATGACATATAGACCTCTCACCTTAGTTTTAATTTCATAAGAAACACCTTCGCACTGGTAATGGGCATGAATCAACTTGCATTTATTTCCTATCTCCTAAGAAGAATTAGTGGTCTCTATTTGAACATGAATCATAACTATCTCGGAACGTTGTAACAACAATCTAACAATGAATGAACATAACGGTTAATCAATGATCATCCTTTCATATTGGCCGGTGACAGATCCTGTGTAATGGAGGAACCATCCACACACTAAGTAGCTTCTCACATGAAAGGTGAAGTGTCAAAGTCTAAAGGATAAAAACCAAAAGGGATAACTCTATGTATCCAGGTGTGACAAATATTTGAATAAATATCAAAATATGATATTCATCCCCTATTAGGATAACAATGGCACAATATTGTCATTGATTTCAAAAGGATGCAGTATAAACCCAAAATCTCAGAAGAGAAGCCATGCAAGATATCAGGTGATAGTTGTCAGATAAGAGTTATGTAGTGGCCAAGAACAGATAAGTAAGCTACATGAGCCATCAATCCAAAAAAATAATAGATTGCGATTTTTGAAGGATGAATTCAACAGAAATCCACAACAACTGTCATATTTGGGAGTGGCAGAGGAAGACCATCGGATTTACATACGATTACGTCATGACTGTCAAATCTCAATGAAGGCAGATCAATGACGGGGAGTCATTGAGGGATTCAAAGGAAGAGTTAAAGTCCACACAAGTTTCGGTTCTGCAATCCAAACAGACCATAGATCGTCGCCTACAAATAGATCAATGGTTGGCATTGGTTCCACTGCCAACGAGCCATTTCCATTGCGAAACTTGACGATGGTTTTAAACATCATGCTAGTTGGGACTCCGCAGTCATATCTGATTGTAGATCCCCGTTAAGAACCAAATATCAATATAGAATAGAAAAACCTCAGAATAATTACTCAACGCCTTGAAAAATAGACAATTTTAGATAATAATCCTCTTCAAGGGGGCAACCTCCTTTTACCCCACATAAATGTTCAAGTACAAGATGATTTCAAATGAAAATGTCTCCATGGTATATATATGAGACTAGGAGGTATAATTACAACTAATGGAATAAAGTTGACATAAACAAAATAACATTACTAATGTAATATGCCCCAATTAAGGGGGTAATGAGCCAATATTAGGGATTAACATGCCCCTCCCCTTGAGACAAGTGTTTTCCGCAATGCTTGAGTAACTCTGGATGCTTCTGTATAAAAGATTCATCTTCCCAAGTGGAATCTTCAACCGGTAGTTTCCTCCATTTAATGAGATACTCTGAAATGGATCTATTCCTCAGCTGGCGAATTCTTCTGTAAGTGATGGCTTCAACCTCCAATATGATTTTTCCTTCCTCATCAAGTTCTGGAAAAATAGTTTGAACTGAGATCTTGTCACCTATAACCTTATTTAAACATGAAACATGGAAAACTGGGTGTACTTGTGAAGATGCAGGCAACTCAAATTTGTATGCCACAGTACCAATGTTTTGCAACACCTTATAAGGGCCATGGTACTTTGGTGATAATTTATTATCCTTCTTGGCTTGGTTGAGGGACATCTGTTTGTATGGTTCTAGTCTTAAAAACACCCAATCCCCTACTTCAAAACTTCTTTCACTACGATGTTGATCTTCTTGTTGTTTCATGTGATTCTGTTCCATGGTCATGTTGTCCTTTAAGATTTGGAGAACTTGTTGTTGATGCTCGATGTGATCTTCCACTACTTGAA
>SNQJ01S0161099.1:6114-21633 GCA_010110895.2 Picea sitchensis | reverse complement strand
TCATATAAAGAAAAAGAGGTTTTTACCCTTTATGGGTTTCCTCGGGAAATATCTGTCTCTGTGTATCACATGTGTGTGACTGATGCTGAATGTGCCTTTGCTTATCTCTCTGCATTATTGTGATCATCATTGAGTTCCTTGTAAATATTTTAAAAGAAGAATGATTGTTTAAGCACGGTGACAACTGATTCACCCCCCCCTCTTAGTTGTCCAACAGAGCATTGAAGCCTGTAGCTGAATCAGAGAGGGTGAGCTCGACTATAACAGAGAAGACGAAGAGTCTCAACTGAAAGAGAGAAAAAGGAATATCGACATAAACAGTCACGATGATGATCAGGAAGAGCACTCGAGAGGTGGAGGAGATTGGCGCGGTATGAACATGCAGAGGAATGGAAAATATTGCATGCACAAGATGCACATAAGATATACATACATAGTACAAAGAAGAGAAGCGGTTGTTTTTGTTGTTGGAGTTTGTTGTGGCTGTTGTTGGTGAATGTGATTCATGTGTGAAGAAGGAGGAGAGTGAAGCAACTGAATTGCATAGAAGAGGAATTGTGCAATGAATGGACATGGCGCATAGAGAATAAAAAGAATAAGAACAGACAGCGCAAGTCATGTGTGCAGAAAGGCAATGAGGCAGACAGAGCAACACAATGCAGCAGAACAGTGATGAGTCTGGTAAGCCATTGTTGAAAATCATATCACTGTAATAAGTTTCAGTAGCAAATATTTATATTTCAGGGTGGAAGGGAGGTACTAGGGAGGATTGTTGTCCTCATAGGTTCAAGTGGGTGCTTGAACACAGGGATTTGTAGCTTCCATCTGGTTACAGCCAGAGAAACCAAGGTGGCAGGGTGGTGCAAGGGAGAACTCTTGTTCTTTGTTATACAGGTTGGTGCCTATATGATTGGAAGATGTTGCTTCCATCCAGTTGGTGTTGGAAACACTCAGGGAGTTGGTGCTTCCTTCTAGTTGGTGCTAGAGAAATCAGGGAGTTGGTGCTAGAGAAACTAGGGAGTTGGTGCTTCCTTGTAGTGGGTGCTAGAGAAAACAGAGAGTTGGTGCTCTCAGCAAGTAGCAACTTGCAAAACAGAGGTTGTAGCCTCATTATGAGTTGGTTCTCATATGTATGATAATGTAAATAATGTAACTATTACTTATCATATAAAGAAAAAGAGGTTTTTACCCTTTATGGGTTTCCTCAGGAAATATATTTCTCTGTGTATCACATGTGTCTGACTGATGTTGAATATGCTATTTCTTACTTCCCTGCACTATTGTGATTGTCCCTCAGTGTTTCTGCAAAGAGTTTAAAAGAAGCATAATTGTTTAAGCACAGTAACAACTGATTCACCCCCCCCTCTCAGTTGTCCAACACCATGTTTCTCAATACTGAAATCTGGAAGACCTATAACAATGCCCCCTAGAATTGGAAATTCTCTATAGTGTAGGTCTCCCAACCTCATGTGCCACAAATCACATAGGTTGTGACTATCATGTAACAAAGCCTGAATAGGATTTCGATGCAACCTATATAAACTACTCCCTCTAACCCCAATGACCACTAATGTATTCACGATAGCTTTCTCTAGACGTATGAGTACATTCCCTCTCTGAAAAGTAAGGAAAAAACCCCTATCTTCCATAGCTAATACTGAGATAAATTTCTTCTTTAGTCCTGGTATGTAAAGCACATCATGGGACTCTAATGAACCTCTTGACTCAAACTAGAATGTAGTTATTCCCTCTCCATTCATTGCATACTTGGAAACATCACCAAGATGCAAATGTAGATCTGAGTCCCTCTTCGTCAGACTGCTAAATAACTCACATTCTTTTGTCATATGATGAGATACACCACTATCCAAGAACCATGCACTCCTAGTAGTTGTACTGGTAGAAAGGAAAGAAAATAGTGAGTAATCCTTCTCAAAATTCGTTGCAAACTCATCAAGTTGTGTCTCTATTGATATTGTTTTGTGGGTCTTTCATTTACCCTTCTTCTTCTTTGGACACTGAGATGCATAATTTCCATTCTTATGACATAAAAAGAACTTTATTTTACTCAATTCCTTCTTCTTCCCTAGTTGTAATGGTCCTACATCATTGTTACCCTTCTTACTCGAACTCTTTCCTTTTCCCTTGTTCGTCTTACTGACAAGAGCCAAGTTCTCTTCACTACTCCCTTTCTTTCTACCCTTATACTCCTCCCAAGTATCTTACTAGATGCAATCATCCCAAAGTCTCTACCAATTTGGGAGATTTTCCCGAGTGAAAAATACCTTGAAAAATGAATCCCAAGACTTGGGAAGAACATTCAATGCCACATTCATGAGATTTTTGTTCTCCATTTTCTCCGCTATGGCTAAAATATGATCACGTACCTATGTGATCCTCATGAGATAGTTGGTAAAATTTTCATATATAGACATCTGCACCGATCTGAGTTTATTTCTTAAGACCTATTATAACCCTATGTTTCATAGGATCAACTGGCGACTGGAAATTTTTTACTCTTGTTGTGTTTTTGGTTGTAAATAATATTTCATTTTGCAAATGATTTACAAAAGAAAAGAAAAGAAAAACAAAATAAAAAAGAAATAAAAAAAAAAACAAAAGAAAAAAGAAAGAAAAGAAAAAGAATAAAAGAGGGAATAAAAAGAAAAATTACAAGGCCCCATGCAATAAGAATGGATTGATCCATACAGTCTAACCATGGTCAAGTTTTTTGAACTTATGCTGATATGATTAGTGATTAAAGTTTTGTTAAATTGTTTAATCTTAGCCAAGTTAGATAGGTTAGTTAGTGAATAAATTTGATCAAATAGTTTAAGCTTGATAAAATAGCCCCAGGATAGAGTCATTTTTAACCCAACAACCTAATTTGGGTTAAATGTGTTAGGTAAATAGATTAAGGCAAAGGTTAGTTGACTTTTCTTTCAATAAAACAAGCATAAAGTTGGCTAAGATTCTTTATTTTGATGTTAGAATGTTGTGGTCTAACCCCTTGGTGACAAAATGAAAGGGAAGCAGCGCAAAAACCCACAAAATGATGCTATCCTAAGTTTTCCACAATGCAATATGATTCACGCTCTGTGATTAAAGGGTGAAAAAAGATCAATGGTTGAGAAAACAACGCTCAAATCTATGACCGACAAGTGATATCAGACCCCATTGATGCTCGGACCCCTCCCCATCATTCTACCTTTAGCGACAAGGGGAGGAGTCTGAGAGTTGGTGAGTATTCCACAGGCGGGGCCATCCTTAATTCACATTTTAGCTGGGACCCCCTAGCTCTAAACCAGATTCTTGCCTACCCTTCCCCTCAAGTAAGCGCCATGCAGGTTTTGATATCATCATTTGTCGTCCAGCGGCGTCAGCTTCACTACCATGCAGCTTATAAGTCATGTGTGTCATTTATTACGCTGGTTTATTTTCCCCAATCAGCAGATCACATGCCATCCCATTCATGTTTCCCTCCACTCACTACCCTCCACATCATACTCACGCACCAGTCACCCGTATGTTACCCTCCACCTCATTCCCAAGATATCTGTTAGCCTGCTGACTTGTCCCTCAGCCCCAACGGATACATGTTCATCCATATAATCTCATTTTCCACCATTCCTTCACTATTCATGATCCATACACCACTAAAACTATTATCCTCTTTATTTTTCCCTCTACAGTCACCATTAACGTCGAGTAATTATAGACATAACCATTATTTTCCATATTTTGCAGGTATCATTTGGATTGATGGTGTCAAAGTCCAAACATTCGGTCGATGAAATCCATTCTCCATTACCCGACCTTGATCATAACCCTAAAGACAAAGATTACCTAATTTCTAATATCCTAAATGCGAATTGATTTTTACGAATTTCACTCCTTGGTTGAGAGATACTTTCCTAGACGAGAATGGCGAGATTGGACTATGGGAGTCGAATCTCCCATTGTATCTCTTTCCCCAAACTCATCATTTCCGTAAGTTAGATATCTGTTAGCCTGCTGACTTGTCCTCCGCGCCCCAACAGATACATGTTCATCCATATAATCTCATTTTCCACCATTCCTTCACTATTCATGATCCATACACCACTAAAACTATTATCCTCTTTATTTTTCCCTCTACAGTCACCATTAACGTCGAGTAATTATAGACATAACCATTATTTTCCATATTTTGCAGGTATCATTTGGATTGATGGTGTCAAAGTCCAAACATTCAGAGATCGATGAAAATCCATTTCTCCCAGCCCCCACTGACCTTGATCATAACCCTCTGGCCGACAAAGATTACCTAATTTCATATCCTAAATGCGAATTCGATTTTTCTGAATTTCACTCATGGTTCAGAGATACTTTCCTAGACCAGAATGACGAGATTGGACTCTATGAGTCCAATATTCCACTGTATCTCTTTCCCCAAACTCATCATTTCCGTAAGTTTTCCCTCAAATGCCAGGTGCATTATCTCCCCAATCACAGAGCCATCATTTCATCATGTAGAGAAACCCTTTTTACCATTACACCCAAAACCATTAACCAAATGATGCAAATTCCTAGAGCTGAATCCTTTTCTAATTTTACCATTGAAATTCTAACAGAAATGTACCAAAAGTTGTCTTTTCCATAGAGAGCATAGATTTTTGAGCTTTTCCTCCCTGAGACTGCCCAATTTCCCAAGAAAAATCCCCCCTACCATTCCTCCATGTTCTCAGCAAAAGGTAATCAAGTCATTTCATCCCTCTGCTATCTGCTCGGGTATTATTCAGATGAGTGGGTGGCCGAACCCATCCTGGGTTTCTTGTCCATTTTCTCCACTAAAGAAAAGGCCACCACCCAGTTCAATTTCAGCCAGTTCTTGGCCGATAACATTCACGAACAACTTTTCAATTTTCCTACCGAAGGCATGTTTAGGTATTCATCAATATTGGCCTACATGTTCCTACTTTTTCAGTCAGGGAAGTTTTCTTTCTTCTTATAGAAGCTCGACAAAGATGGTAATCCACAACCATTTACACCTTGGACATCATTGTTAAGAAATAACTCATCTAAGTTTAGTATCAATCATTTCATCAACCATTTTTACCACCCAGTGGTAAGGATGTTAACGGGACAGAAAGAAACCAAAATAAATGAAGAGATTCAAAGGATCCTTCACCTATCATACCTTGCTAAAACAGGGGATTGGTATTTGTACCAGGATCACATAGAGATCAGAGTCTATGGATGTGAGTTGGCCCCCTACAAGCTTCTGAAGTTCCTACCTGTCAGAATATTTTCCCTGGAGTATATTAGATAGATTATCAACTCTGATGACATTCATTTTGTGGCCTTTAAAAAGAAAGAGAATCTCGGTATTAAAGGTCAAATAGGTTCTTTCATCTGCAATAGTAGAGCAGCAGGAGAAGAAAAAAACAATTTGTTACTGGAGATGAAGTTCAAGCAAAGTTTTCCATGGAATTATGATCCTTGTGGTGTCATCGCAGAAACCAGACTAAGGAATAAAACCTCCCCATATGCTCATGTTCCCAAACCAGAAGTTGAGAAGTTCATGAATGAGACAGAGTGGGAGGAGAACACTCTGATAGACATAGAAAAAAATCCCCGTTCTTCCAGTATTTCACAAACTAATACCCCTCAGGAGCCAGCGAAGAAAAGACCTAGGAAAGATGTATCTCACTCGATCACTGAAGTCTCAGCAAATGATTTCTAGGTTTACAGAAAAGGGCCCAAGACTAGTCATACACCTCACAGGTCTGGTGGAGAAGAGACTTAGTCTTCTACAGTAGCAGAAGGTGAACATTATCTATTTTACTTAGGAATCCATCTGACGATGTCTACCCCCTCATCGAAGAAGTAGGGTGATACCACATTAACAACCAAAGCTACACAAGAGCTTGTATGGCTTAACCTTTTTGAGAAATATAACCTGATTAAGAAGAAAAATGAGATGCTAACAAATAGTACCTATGCTCAATTTTGGAAACAAACAAATACAAATCAACATAGGTTACTATACTCCTTTGATACAGAGAAGGGGAGAATGCACATGGCCTACTTGCAGGGACATGTACCTCAGCCCAAAAAAAATTCTAATTATAAGAGGGCAACATTCAAGTTTGATTTTGTAGAAGTACATCCAACTGATCAAATGGATTTGCATAGACAGATTGGATAAATGATTTTCTCCACCTTGGAGAACACCTCCACAGATGCAACAAAGTTACAGGTTTCCTTGAACAATGTCCAGACTCAGCTGAAGTTGGAGAAGGTGTCTTCTTTGGTAAAGGATAACAAAATAAAATCTATGGAGGAACTGGTACTAAGAATTAGATATGATCCGTCCAATATCAAAGAAACAAAAGATCTTATAAAAAAGAATAATGCTGACATAGCCTCCCTGAGGAAAAAATTGAAAATATTTGCTACTGAAGACCCATAGGCTAAAGAGATGGATGATACAGAAATCTAGAAAGAGGATATGTTGAAGTTAATCATGGAGCAAAATGCTCAGATTAAATAAATGGAAGTTGAGATGGACAATCTAATTTAGGAAAAGGAGAAGAATTCTCCAATGTAATTCATACCATTGAATGCAATTCCGATCACAGGGGTTAGTACAACAACGACAACATCAACCACCAAAAGGGAAATTCCAGCAGCAACCGCGGTGACAGCTCCAGATGCAGCAAAGAAATTGGAAAAAGTGATGGAAGATATGCCTTTGCAAGGGGCATAAATAAGAAAATTGCATGAAGAGATTCAAAATATCCAAAATCTGAAGTCCACATTCCAGGACAACTAAAACACTGAGATACATAAATCAAAGAGGCTCAAACAGGAACTGCAACAGCTACAGAAGGAAATAGTCATGGAAAATACATTATCAGAGGCTAAAGAAAATATTTGGATGGACATCTGTTAATCAGTGACAGAGATATGGACCCTTATATAAATTATGTTTGAACATCATGAACTAGTGCAGAGAGCCAGAAAGGCCATCAACAGGATAAAGGGAGAATTGGGAGAAATGCATACAGAGGCAAACGAGATAACCAGATTCTTAAATTCTAAATCAAAAGAAGAGATGGAAGCCCTACAAATTGAGGACAAGACTGAAACTATTCTTGAAGTCAATAAAGTCTTGACCAAGAGGGGGTTAATGCTACAACTCGAGGAGAGAGTTCAGACAATGGATTTTATGGTACATAGTTTTTTCAACAAGGCTGACTCTTTGTAGAAGAAAGGTCTTCCAAGTTTATTTGTGATCAATAACAAGATGATTACTCTCTCAGATTGCAAACAAAAGATCCTCATAGTGGCCAAGGACAGGTCCAAGTTTGCAGGCATACAGGGAAACATCATGGGCAAAGCCTTCTTGGAAACTCTGCAATTAGACCTGAGTATTCAGCATGGGATAAATTATATTTTCATCACCAATCCCACCTTCGCTAAGTATACAGAGACAGATGAGGTATACCGAAGGCTTCCCAAAGTCATTATTTCGAGTCAGAAGATATGGGAAGACCTATGTGACTTGATCGACTACAAAGATGAGGTGTACATCCAAGTCAACATGCGGAGTAGTCAAAGTCAAGTTGATGACTCACCAACAACTTTCCCCAAAATCAACATAAAGAATTCGACAGATCATTAGCATTTCCTACAATTCTGTATTTTGTTATCTAGTTAGTTAGATTTGGATTCTACCACATCTTGATCATTAATTCCAGGACCAAATTGTACTTTTCTCTACAAATACATCAAACTTTGGAGTATTGAGGGTTGATCTTTATGCCCAAGCAAGCTATAAACTGTAATCTTTTTGAAGAGATCTACCAGTAATAAAAAGGGTGATTCACAGGATTCTCGCGTGTTAGTGTTGGTGATTTTTACTCCTCTTCATTGAATGGTTTATCTTACTTYGTTATCATTTTGTTTTCTATATATGATCATTTAAAATAAGTTAAAGTTGCAGAATTTATTTTTGTATACTCTGTTTCTGGCTTTTGAAGATCTAAATGTTTGTCTTCTGATATTATGATAAAGAAATTCTTGAATKCTCTTTTATTATAGTTGATTATCTCATCTATTTCTGTTATCCATCACTTTAATTMTCAAAGACTCAATATTTGCATCATCCTGCCCTGTGAAGAAACCTAATAAAATCTATTCTCTAATCTCAAACCTTAACACAGACCCCATATCCCAATAGATGCGTAAGAAATATTTCARCCATTTTTATAAAACAAACAACACAGTCCTATTTATTTAACTAGCCTAATATCTAAAACATGAAACATATCTAAATCTTACAGAGATATCCCTCTCTGAAACTGGCAAGGCTAGATCTCAGTTTTGATGTGGTTGGATAAAGTTACCTCTGATAAATTTCTTCTACCTACCGACAACCTCTAGGAATTTACAGAGCATTAACATAGTGGCGATCATACTGTGGAACTGAACAAACTTTCTATCCTACGATTTCTTTCCCTAAATAAAGAGAACTTTATTTCTGAACAAATCAAAAAATCTAACTTATAAAGAGATAATGTTCAGAGGTTGTTAAAGTTTGTATATATTAGTCTATATTTATTAAAATTTAAAATTATGGCTCCTAAAAGAGTTTACACTAGATCTCACCCTGATCCAGAACCTGCAACAGTAATAGACGATCCATAAAAGTTACTCAGAAAGAGAAACACCGTAGAAGTTTTTGGGAGTCACGGTCCTCTTCATAGGTCCACGTCTTTCCCAGAGAATCTTGTCGCTTTTCAAGATATTGAGTTTGACATATCTTTTTAGAAAAGCCTATTCAAAATGAAATCTGATAGTTTTATAAGTGAAACACTCCTAGATCAAACCATTTTACAACCCAAGACCCCTGAAATAATTTCTCCCAGATCATAATTTGATCAACGCTTCCTTCAAGAATTTAAAAAGTTAGAAGATCTAGTAGAAAATCTTGATCAAGCTTTGTACCGAGCTCACTTTCAATAGTCTGCAAAAATTTCTTCCCTAACTATTGTTGTAGAGTCCATCAAACATCAAATAATTCACTCTACATCTCCTAGCCCTTCCTCTTATACTTCTTCTGTCACTTATCCTCCAATCACACAAGTTGTTGTTCAGCCTCCTCCACCAGTCATGGCAGCAAGATATGCTCCCTTGGTGTTGGTCGCTCCCTTACATGCCGTGCCCTAGGACTATCAAACCAAACTTCCTTAGTTTGATGGTACTAGACCTCTTAATGCAAAACAACATGTTGATAAGATGAATGATTATTTTGACTTGAAGGAAGTTGATGAAGCAGATGTCTAGATGAGACTTTTTTCACAGAGTTTGACCGAAGAAGTCAAAAAATGGTTCAAAGCTTTATGCCCTGCTACCATAGTTGACATTGCTTCTTTTCAACGAAGTTTTCTCGACAGATGGGAGGTAAAGAAAAATCCTCTCCAGATTTTATTAGAATATGATAATATCAAAACGAATCAAGGGGAAACAATGCATGATTACTAATGGGTGTTCTATATGCACTAAAAACACACTAAAAACCCTCAATTAAATTGTCAACCCAGGGTAAGTAAACTTAGATTTGTAGAAAAATATATGCACTAAAAACACACTAAAAACCCTCAATTAAATTGTCAACCCAGGGTAAGTAAACTTAGATTTGTAGAAAAATATATGCCAAGGTAGAAGGGTTGGTAGTAGTATAGTCTAACTAAGAAAGTGGCTATCTAAGGGTTAATCTATTCAAGCAAATCTATCTAATGAGAAAACCCTACTAAGAAACTTGAAACTATGTAAACTAAGTACTTTTGGACCAAGGATCGATGGATAGTTCTAAGAAAGAAAGCAATAACCCTATGTAAAGAAAACTAGTTCATAACAATAAGCAAAAGAAACTATTAAACATAACAATAAGCAAATAACAAAAGCAAACTACTTTAACTTTCCAACCTAAATTCAATGAGCAACTACCCTATGAAAGCAAGTAAACAAACAAGCCAACAACTATTCTATTAAAGAAAGTAAGCAAATCAACAAAACAACTAACTAACCTATTAAAGAAACTAAACAACTAACTACTCTAAGATAACTTCTACTGCAAGTAATCAAATTAAAAATTCTCATTGAACAACTATCTAGCCTAAGAGGCAAGTGGACTATATTCTTAATTTAAACTTCAAAACTATTTCTAATTCATGAAAGGAAATCTATTTAATTGAAAGCAAGAAAGAACTAACAACTAACCTTTAATCTATGATAAGCAAACTGCTCTCTAACCTATCAAAGAAAAATACCATCTATCCTACAACAACAATCTGATCTATGAAAGAAAGAAACTATATATTCTAATCTACAAAAGCAAGAAACTATCTCTTGATCTATGAAAGCAAGAAACTATCTTTTAACCTATGAAAAAACAAATGAAGTGTTGGTGGTTGTGTGAATGTCTATGGTGTCATATGATATCTCGATGGCACTTGAAAACAAAGGATAATTCAAGTGGTATAATCTCAATACTTATCTCAATAGCAAAGTGAAAGGTATGGATTAAACAATCTAATGAGAATTTATCCATTATGAAAACTCGTCAATTACCCTGCATATTCATGGAATTATTACTCATGTATTAACCATCAACAATATAACGAGATTTTAATTGTACTACTATGCTATGTAAGAAAAATTTATAACTAAATCCAATCATTAACCAAGAAATATAATTGCAATCTAATTCTAGGAAAGGAATTGCATAAAGTCAAACTATGCTATATCTATCTTAACAATTCAAAGTGCAAAAATTCTTAAAAACATAAATTAAAACATGGTTCTAGCATATGGCAAGTAAACTAATGAATAAACTAATTAACAACTAGTTAGAAAAATATAAATGACAATTAAATATGCAATAAAAACTGAAACTAACCCTATCCATCCATTGGAGCCTTGGTTAAAGAAAGCATGAAATAAAACTTTGTTCTACTCTATTTTAACTTCTATTTTAAATTTGATTTTAAAATCATAAATAAAATTCATTCTAACATCTAATTGCACAAGGGGTTAGTGTTCGAGTTTGCAAACTCATTCCTAATTATAAAATCAATGCATATTAACAAAAACCTTCATACTAACCTATAAAAGAGAATTAAAATAGTTAAACTATAACAACAAATTATATGACAAAAGAAAAATAACAATGCATGTACAGGAAATGAGATAAAAAACATCTAAGCTATGAAATTCCTAAATAACACATAGAACAGTTACCAGACTGTTGGTGGGCCCCCCAACAAGTTGTGGTCACTTCTCAAATGCACACCACGAGCTCAACAAAATGATTTCACCATTAAAACTTGAAAAACGCAGTCTTATACAATTCTAGCAATTGAAAAATGAAAAAACAGAGGAACGCGTTTTTATCTCTATCCTCTACTTTGTCTACTGCTCCTTAGATATTGTATGAACACCATGGTGGTATTTATAATATTTACATACCAAGTGGTCAACCACAGGAGGGTCGAACCACTTCTAAAAACAACAAATTACATTAATGGTGCCCTAACTGCTGAAATAGAACGAGCCAATAATTGCCCTGCTCAACAACCTAAACTGATTTGTCAAGAGTTCAGTATCTGGAGGGGATAAGCACGAACAAAACCCATGCTCCCGATTTTCCCACCACTGGTCTCCAATACCATAATCACCAATTCACCCACCATTTTTGTGCAGGATGTGGTGTTGGACGCAGTGACGGATCAGGTACCGGATCGAGTGTTGGAAGGAGTACCAAACTGAGTGTCGAAAGCATAAATGTGATGCATTTTTTACCTATAACACCAAAAAATGTGAATCAGATCCTTGGAAGCATAAAAACATGATTAATTATACTCAATATTATCATTAAACATGAATCATACGTACCTAGTGTAGATCATACCGTTTTAGCATAAAATTATTCAAAAATCTCCTTCAAAACATGAAAAACACATATGTACATTTGGCAAAAAGTGTCTAATAACTGTCATAAATTGATCATATCTCAGTCCTGACAATTATTGCATTTGTTTCAACAATATTTATAACATGATTCTAGTTGATATTAAACCCCCACAAGGTTTGACCTTAATCAAGTTCCCTAATGGATTTGATGTTGATATGTCATATCAACTAAGGGAAAGGAATTATGTCACCCTAGAAGACATGCAGAAAAGTGAAATAAGAGTGGAAGAATATATATTATCCAGAAGAGCCAGGCAAATAACAAAGAGAAGGGTTACAATCAGAGAAGAGCCTTCCATGTCTTATTCATTTTCTAAACTAGATTTCATAGTCAAAAGTATGGAGAGAATGATGGAAATATTAACCATCAGTGATTGGAATCCACCCAGGGAAAATTAACCTTCCCCTCCGATCAAAAATCCAAACTTCAGAAGAAACCCTACCCACATCAGGCAGAGAGATCCGAGAGATCAAAGAGAGCAAAGGGGGCATGATCATTAGATTAGACCTCCTCTTCAGGAAAATTACATTGATGATGGGGAGGAGATGATCAAAGAGTTGGATGATACTCACATAAACCTCATGGGTATCCACGACGATGAATCCATTTTCCTTACTCAGGAAGAACAAGATATTTTTCTCCTTTCACAAACAGAGGTAAATGAGGAAGGAGAGGAAACATAACAACATGCCTTTGAGAATGCTATAATGAAGGTCCACATATAGTATAAATTGAGAATAAAGAAGACTTATGACAATCCTACAAAGAATGTTGTTGAAACAAAGAAGGCTATTGAAATGAAGAAAACATCTGAGGACAAGACAACCTCAAATATTTCTCTCAAGAAAGTCCCTGAGAAGAATAATGCCAAATCTCATGCAAAAAGAAACCCTGAAATTTCACAAAGATCAAATCAAACTGAGGTCGTATATACTAGTCAGCCAAGTACTTCTACCCAAAGAACTATGATGGACAAACCAGAAGTACAAATCCAAATAAAAAAATTCCACTACTTCCAGCCTTGAAGGGGAACTAGCCAAATTGAAAATTTAGATTCCCCTATCAGAAATAATGAGAAAAAACTCTTACAGGTCGCAAGTGATCAAATCATTAAGCATTGAACCAGAGATAGGTACAAAAGCATTAAATATCGGATTAGGAATGCACTCAGACACCATAAATCTTACTGATGATCAACCCGGGATGTTGTTTGGCCCTGAAGTCGATGGACAAACTGATAACAATGTTGTTCCCCCTTTCTATATCAGTCTGAATATCCATGAAAAAATCATACACAATGTTATGCTTGATTCTGGCGCCTCTCACAATCTGATGCCAAAAGTTGTGATTGAGAAGTTGGGGCTTGATGTCACTAGACCCTACAAGGACTTTCATTCTTTCTAATCTAGAAAGGTCAAATGTATAGGGATAATTAAAGATTTATGTATCACCCTGGCTCAAATCCCAACAAAAAGTATGGTGATGGACATTGTAGTTGCAGACATCCCCCCTAAATATGGTATGTTGTTATCCTGATATTTGGGGGCTAAGTTGAAAGGAAATTTGCAGTTAGATATGTCTTATGCTACCATCCTGGTATTTAGACAACAGAGAAGACTGTACAGAGAGACTCTGATGAAGTATATGGTCAACAGTCAAGACAAAACACACAACTACCCATTATACTCTACACACTCTGATACAGATTCATTCATATTGTACAATGATGGCAACTTGGAAAATCATATTGCTCAGTTGGAAGATGATGCACCTGACCTACAAGAAAATAAAGCAATCACTAAGGAAAGGAACTCTGCAACAGTAGAGAGTTATGAACTACCAACTAATTTCTGGAGTATGGATTTTGATGGGTCTATGAACAAAGAAGGAGTTGGAGCTAGGGTTTGGTTACACAATCATAGGGAAAAATACTCAGAGAACCACTCTTATAAACTAAATTTCCAGTGCACAGAGCCTATAGGAATGTTGTTTTATATTTTTTGGAATGTTTCACTGAAATCGACTTGCATGTAATGCCCAGAGGCCAAAACATACTGGAAAACAGATTGGCTACTTGGGAAGCCACATGCAAAATACCTTTCAAACCAAATCGCCAATACACAATAGAGGTAAAGCGTAGACCAACTGTCCCAGATAACATTAGATACTGGAAGGTATTTGGAAATGATGATCAAATTGAATACTTCTTGCAGTGTAAGAATGATTTTTAATGTACAAATATAGATGTAGAGAGTGGTGATGATAATGTAAATAAATAATATTTTGAAAGTGATAGTGTAAATAAAGTAGATTTAGATTAAATAAATGAAAATGAGGTAGACTCTGATATTTTACATTTGAAAAACAATGTTTCACCTAGAGGTTTAGTTCTGTTAGAAGAACTGCTTGATTTTAACAATGTAGTGAAAAATCCAAAGATTGAAGCTAGTAGTAAAGAGGTCGAAGAGTGTAACATAGGAATAGAGGAAAAACCCAAGATGATAAAACTTTCCAAATCTTTACCCCCTGAGCAAAAACACAAATACATTGAACTGTTTAAGGAATATGTAGATGTGTTTTCTTCGGGTTATGAGGATTTAAAATATTATGACACAAGTATCATACAACATAGAATCCCAATAAAATAAGAACACAAACCTTTCAGGCAGAAACTTAGGAGAATAAATCTCAAGCTATTTCCCCTAATAGAAAAGGATATTAAAAAAATGTATGATGCCAAAATTATAGTCCCCTTAAGATTTTCCAAATGGGTTTCTAATCTGGTTCCTACCAGAAAAAAGACTGGTGAAATCAGGATTTGCATTGATTTCTGAAACCTGAACAAGGTTTCCCTCAAAGACAATTACCTTTTTCCTAAAATGGACCACGTCTTACAAAAGGTAGTTGGTGCCAGCATGATCTCATTACTAGATGACTTCTCGGGCTATAACCAGGTCCTTTTCCACCCATATGACTAGGAGAAAACAACCTTTACCACACCCTGGGGAACTTTCATGTATGTGAAAATGCCCTTTGGTTTGATGAATGTTGGTGCCACTTTCCAAAGAGAAATGGATATTGCTTTTGTGTATGAGATTGGTAGGTTTATATTCATATATCTGGATGATGTGACTGTCTACTCCAAATATGATGAGGAACATATACAACATCTCAGACGAGTGTTTGAGAAGTGTAGAAAATTTGGGATTTCATTGAATCCCAAGAAAACCCTTTTCAGTTTAGAGGAAGGCAAATTGTTGGGACATATAATTTATAAAGGTGGAATTAAAATAGATCCCAACATAATATAGGCCATCCAGAAAGTGGAACACCATAGGAACATTAAATAATTGCATTCATTCATTGGTAAAATAAATTTCTTAAGAAGATTCATACCCAACTTGGCTGAACTTCTCAGGAACATCACAAATATGTTGAAAAAAGACACCAAAATAAAATGGAACGCCGAATCTAAACAGTTTTTTGAGCAAGTAAAA